>RJWT010038712.1:0-12804 GCA_004365215.1 Cuniculus paca | reverse complement strand
CTATAAAAATCTGTGTTTTGTTTGAGTTGCTTGGTTGAGTTTCCCTTCACAAGGTAATCACCCCCACCAGGCAGCCCTCCTTCCTCTGTCCTAATTCCCCTTGCTTCTACCTACCTATTCACTGTGCATTTGGCACACTGTGTACTGTCAAGGCCAAAGATGGCATCTTTTTCGCTCTTACAAACTCAGCCCCCAGATGGCTTGGTCCAGAGCACCTCATTCAATGCCTGTTGGATGGCAGGTGAATGACAGGAGCATGTCTCAATCTAGGTCACACATTCACATGCTGTCTGTGAATCTGCTCCCCTGTGAAATCTGCCTGAATCAAGATGGTGAACCCTCAATACCCCAGGACCTTACCTGAGTCCTGCCCCCAGCTAGCTGTGTTCTGAACCAGCCTCCTACATTCTACTCTCCAGTCTTTCCCTCCTCCTGCAATCTTCCCTGCCCTGATCAAATGATCCCAGGTCACCATTTCCTTTGTTAGGAACACATACACATGCAATCACACACCCTACGTCCTTCAGCCTTCCCTGACTGCTCTGCCTGGCTCACATGGGCCTTGTCTGGGTTCAGCTAACACCAAGTGCTTCTCTCTACCAGAATGTTTTACAATCCCTGTAGCAGATGTCTGCATTCACTTTTTTGTCCCATGCTCTCTTGTCCATCATCCCCTGTATACCACAAGCTCATTCTAGGAAGGCATTGGGTCACTCATGTCTGTGTCTACTACCAAGCACAATGTCTGGCACCCAGTCACCCTTGCTCAGTGTTTATTGAATGACAGTCTACACTGTATGTTCCTGTAGGGTATTAAATAGTATTCTGGTTTCAATCTAAAATGTCTCTAAACTGGGCATGGTGGCACACATCTACAGCTCCAGTACTTGGGAGGCCAGGCAGAATGATTGCAGAGACTTCAAGGCCAGCCTGGGTTACATAGCACATTCAAGGCTACTTTGAACTACATAGCAAGACCTTGTCTCAAAAAAAGTCTCAAAATGTCACTTGTATTTGTTCTGATTGTGGGTCTTTTAGAAGATGATTAGATTGTGAGGTCTCCAGCTTCATAAGTAGATTAACCCATTGATCAGATAATAATTTGATGGCATTATTGGGAAGTAATAAAATTTAGAAATCAGGACCTAGTTGAAAAGAGGTCACAGGAGTGTGACCTTGATGATTGTATCTTGTCTGTGGCCCCTTTCTCTCTGGCTCTATCCATTCCTCACTGGTTCTTTCCATCTTTTTTTCTTCCTGGAAGCGACAAGCAATCCCCTTTGCTCCACCACACCTTTCAGCTATGTTGTTTCTGCCCTACCACAGGTCTAAAGCAATGCAGCCAGCGACCCATGGCTAAAACTTTTGAAACTATGAGCCAAAATAAATCTTTCCTCCTTTAAATTGCTTATCTCAGATACTTTCTTACAGTGATGAGAAGCTAACACAGAAAATTGGTACCAGGAGTGGGGTCTTGATTTCCAAGATGCTTTCAAGACATCTTTCCTGTTGTTCTGTGCAAAGTACTTGGTGGCTTCTAAATGGCACTAATCTGTTCAGTAACCACATGTTCCATGGCCCCAACTGTACACATGCTTCTTCTTGGGCCAAGCTGCAAGTTTCTCAAATTTGTCAGTTCTATGTTTTGCTCCCAGTTCTCACTGTAAAAGTAGTCAGCCAGAAATATACATGCCACTGCCTGAATGGTATGGTACCTTGCAATTTACACCAGAATAATTAGTGTGTTGCGTTTAAATAGCTTCACACAGTAGTAAAGCATGCATAAATTCTTTGTCAGAATATAACACTCAAGGCCTCCAGCCCAATTCCCAATAAAGTCCTCATTCTCATCCAAAACCTCATGAGCGCATGAACCTTTACTGTCTGTATCCCTGTCAGCATTCTGATCCACCAGGATCAACCATTAAGCTCCACTTAAAATACCCTGAACTTTATCTTGTTCTTTTTTTGTGGCACCAGGAGTTGAACTCATGACCTCATACTTGCCAGGCAGGTGCTTAGGCCACTGAGCCAAACCCCTGGCCCTTGTCTTTTTGAGACAGGGTCTCACTATGCCGTTCAGGCTGGCCTTGAGCTCACTTTGTAGCCCAGGCTGGTCTTGAACTCACAACGATCCGCCTGTCTCAGCCTCCCGAGCGCTGGGATTACAGGTGTGCACCACCAGGCCTGGCCCCTGGGCTTTTTCTAAGCTATGTTTCCACATTTTCCCAAATTCCTCCCACAAATAAGTTCCAAGGCTTTTAAACCACATGATCAGATCAGGTGTAGTCACAGCAACAACCCATTTCAGATACCTGTTTTTTGTATTACTCAACTTTTTTGTGTCAGAGAGAAAATACTTGAGGTAAACCACTCAAAAGAGAAAAGATTTTATTTTGATTTACAGCTTCAGAAGTTTTAAGTCCGTGGTCAACTGGCTCCATTGCTTTAGGCCTGTGGTGAGGCAGAAACATGGTGGAAGTGTATGGTGGGGCAAAACTGCTCATGGCATGGCAGCCAGGCAGCAGGGAGGGTGGAAAGGATTCAAAGAAGGGGCCAGAGGCACAACAGTTCCCAATAACCAGCCTCCTTCAGCAATGCCCCAACTTCTTGTATCCTAGTAATACCGTAAGACTATAAATCTTATCAATGGATTAAGCCACTGATGAAGTTAGAGTCTTCATGAGTCAGTGACTTCCAAAAGCTAGTTCTCTGAACACATACTTTTAGGGGAACATTTTATACCTAAACCATATACACAGAGTATTGATTTATCCATTCCATGCATAATACAATGTGTCTGAGGGCCTCTGTGCCACGAGCCAAAGATATGCCATTCATGGTCTCTGCTGTCATGAACACATACAAGATGGGGAAGCAGATAATAAACATATAAAGAAGCAAATTGTTTAATTACAGATTGTAGTGATGTGCTATGATAGAGAATTACAGGACTTCATAGTCGAAAACACCTATATGAAACCACATCTCTTCCTTTCTTATCCATGCAGTTTTCCTCTGAGCAGTCATTCTCAGCTTCCATAGATATTTGTAAATATTCTTTTCTCCTTTTTCACCTTTTCTGTTCCTTATGAGCAAAATGTATCCTTATATTTCTGGCATGAGAACCATCCCACTAATTTTCATGATTTTTTTTAAAAATCAAATTATATTAATATTTTGAGCTCAGATTTCCTATATTCTGTAAATTGAGTCAAATAAAATCTGTTGCATATCTACTAAAAGTAATCACTGTTTTTGGAGTGAAAAATATAAATAAGATCAGATCCTTGCTTTTGTGGAACTTAAATTTTAGTGGAGAGACAATAAACAATCCATGTTCTCAGTTGTGGAGTCCTAGTCCCTGGTTCCAGAGCAAGCACAGAAGACCTATTTATAAAGAACTAAGTGTATGTGTTCCAACCTGTCTGAAGGACTGATAGAAGATGCTCATTTGCTTTGCATAACTTGGCACTTGGACTAAAAGGCAGTTAACATTGCTTGAAAACACTGCAAGGTGAACCAATGACCTGAAAAATTCCCATGGCAAGTTTACAGTTGAGGCATATACTACACTGCAAAGGCCTGGGGAAGATAGGACATTCAAAAGTTCCTGTGTATTTGGAAAAATTCAGAAAGACAAGCCAGGCATGGTGGCACACTGCTGTAATCCCAGCACTCGGGAGGCTGAGGCAGGTGGATCATTGTGAGTTCGAGACCAACCTGGGCTACAAAGTGAGCTCAAGGCCAGCCTGAACGGCATAGTGAGACCCTGTCTCAAAAACACACACACACAAAAAAAAAAGTTTAGAAAGACATACACATATCCAGGGCAAGATCCATACTCATAAAAGACCTAGGCAGACCCTAAGTGCTCACCTTGGGCTGATTCTTAGGCTCACCACAAGCCTGGAGTGTTGAGAGTGGCCCAGCACTGAGCAACGGTCAGATAGGAAGAGGTATCTAGCTTTTTATTTTCCTTTATTTTTTCAACATAGTATTATGAGTTCTAGCCAAAGCAATTAGGCAATAAATAAAAAGCATCCAAATTGGAAAGGAGAGTCTGGAAATGTAGCTCAGTGGTAGAGTGCTTGCCTAGCATGCACAAGGCCCTGAGTTCAATCCCCAGTACCACCACCAAAAAAAAAAAAAATTGGAAAGGATGTATACCCACAGATAACATAATCCTATGTTTAGAAAGCCCCAAAGAATCCACAAGAGAGCCACTAGAGCTAATAAACAAATTCAGCAGAGTTGTACAAGATCAACAAATGAAAATCAATTCTTTCTATACCCCAGAAATGAACAATCCAAAAGAGCAAGCAAGCAAGCAAACCCATTAACAGCATCTAAAATACCAACTAGGCATGGTGGCAGCATATAATCCCGGCACTCGGGGAGGATAAATCACGATTGCAAATTCAAGCCCAGCTTGAGCAACTTGGGGAGACCTTGTCTCAACATTTAAAACTAAAAATTTTAAAAGGAGTTGGGATGTAGCTCAGGGCTAAGGCCCTGGATTCAATCCCCAGTACAATGAATACAATACAATACAAATTAAATTAAATTAAATACTTTGGAATAAATTTAACCAAGAAAGTGAAAGACTTGTACACTGAAAACTACAGAACATTCCTGGAAGCAATTAAGGCCTAAATAAACAGAATATCAGACATTCTGCATTCATGGATAGGAAGACTTTAATACTGTTAAGATGTCAATATGACTCAAAGAAATCTACAAATTCAACATAATCCCTAATTTCCTGCAGTCTTTTTTTAAATGGAAAAGCCAATCCTCAAATCTGTATGAAATCAGGAAGGCAAACAGAACCACCAAAATCTTCAAATAGAAAAAGAAAATTGAAGGTCCTAATATCTTGATTTCCAAACTTCCTACAAAATCAAAACAGTGCATGGCTGATGTAAGGACAGAATTATAGATCAACAGAATAAAGAGTCCAGAAATAAACTTTCACATATATAGTCAACTGCTTTTTGACAAGGGTGTCAAATTAATTCAGTGGGGGTAAATTGCTTTAACAGGTGGTGCTGGGATTACTAGTTTATCCCATTCAAAAGAATGAAGACTAATTCATACCATATACAAAAATGGTTTGGATTTTCAAAATGGATTAAGGATTTAAATGTAAGGACTAAACTCATAAAACTCTTAGAAGAGAATATATGGGAAAAAGTATATACATGGGTAGATCTTCAAGACAATGGATTTGGCAACAGCTTCTCACATATGATAGCAAAGCATAACCACAACTGCATATACAGAATTGACAGACAATGCATATGGATAATATTTGTTTTGTTTTTTGGTACTGGGAATTAAACTCACGACCTTGCACTTGCCAGGCAGGTGCTGTGCCACTGAGCTATTTCCCTGGCCCAGAGTGATTATATTTACAAATCATGTAAGGTTGTACCATCCAGAATATATAAAGCACTCTTAAAACATAACAAAGAGGCAAGTCAATTAAAAACTGGGTGAAAAACTTGAACAGATGTTTCTCCAAGAACATAAAAAAGTGGTCAGTAACCACAGGAAAAGATGATGTTACTAGGTATAGGGAACCCAATCCAGACCATGGTCTGGAGTTTAGATTTGTAATCCCAAAAAGTTACTAGAATTGTAGTAAGTAAATGCCAATCTACCACTTTCAGTGCAACCTGTAGCAAGAACAGAGACAAAGACATATCTGTAGTTGTGGGGAGCCAAGGGAGTCCTAAGTCCAGTCAGAACAATGGCTAAATGGAACACGAGGCCACTATGCAAGGCCAAACCTGGGTTTTATTAACTCATGAAGAGGGGAATGACTCGGGTATGAGTGACAGTGAGAATGGCGGGGGAGTTTGTGAGTGCTGTGAGCTGGGCCCAGTAGGCAGGAGGCACAATAGCTCCTCTGCAATATGCAGAGAGGTAGCAGAAAGAGTGCAGATAGCCTCCAAGTTTGGAGGAATCTGTGTAACAGTTTGAGGAAGTATCTTGTGCTTTTTTGGTTGGTTGCCTCAACTTTGATGCCTTTCTGCCCTGAGACATCACAGCCTCTTTCTAGAGCCTCAGTCTCAACCAGCCCAGCGCAGTGTCTCTCGGGGCAGCTCGTGCTTAGGTGCAGGGAGCTACAGGGCAGGTGGGGTGTCACTGACCTGTCGCTTTGCTTCAAAGGCTACACATCAGCACTTCAGCTAGTCCCATTTGCATTGCTTTTAAAGCCAGTAGAGGGGGGAGAGTATTATCCTAGCCAGCTCTGTACAGATCAGTACACAGAAGTAGGGCCAGGGTTAGCCAACACAGAGACAAATGATCTTTCAGGGAGAGCTGTCCGGGTAGTCTTCCATGACTAGAGAAATGCAAGTAACAACCACAATGAGATACCATTTCCTACCTACTGAAATGGCTAGAACTATTTTTGTCCCCTACACTCTACCCATATGTTAACTACATTATATAATAATTTTATAAAAAGGCATGAACAAGGAGGGAAACAAACTGAAACCCCTGTACACCACTGATGAAATTACAATACATAGATGCTGCAGAAAACAGTTTGGCACTGTGGAAAAAGAGGCTGGTGGTCCCTGAAACAGTTAAACATAGAGTTAGACGTAGTGGTGCATGCCTGTAATCCTAGCCACACAGGAGATTGAGGCCGGAGGATTGCAAGTTCAAAGTCAACCTGGGCAATTCAGCAAGACATTGCCTCAAAATAAAATAAAACTGGGCTGGTGAGGTAGCTCAGTGATAAGAGTACTGTGTATTAAGCACAAGGCCCTGGATTTACCTCCAGTGCTGCAGAACAAACCAACAAAACATAGAATGACCATCTGACTCAGAAGTTTCACTTGTAGAAATACATCCAAAAGAACCCAATCCGGACCATGGTCTGGAGGAGTTTAGATCTGTAATCCCAAGTTACTAGAATTGTAGGCAGGTAGAGTGTTGCATGCCTGTTATGCCAGCACTCTGGAAGACTGAGGCAGGAGAATCAGAAGTTCAAACCTAGCCTGGGCAAGACTGTGCCTCAAAATAAAAAATAAAATGGGCCAAGGGATGTAGCTTAATGTGAAGGCCATGGGTTCAAATTCCAATACTGCAAAACAAAAAAATACTTGTATGCCAGTGCTCATTGCAGCATTATTTACAATAGCCAAAAGGTAGACACGACCCAAGTGTTCATCAACAAATAAGTGGTAACCAAAATAACAGTGAATATACACACAACGAAATATAATTCAGCTATTAAAAACATTCTGATATATGCTACACTATGAATGACCTTGCCAACATGCTAAATGAAATAAGCCAGATACAAAATGACAAATACTGCATGAGTCTGTTATTTGAAATATCAAGAACAGGCAACTTCATAGAGACAGAAGTAGACTAGAGGTTACCCGGGGTTGGAGGGAATGGGGAGTTATTGCTTAATGGCTGCAAGTTTCTGTTTCGGGTGATAAAAAATTTTTGGAAACAGTGGTAATTATTGTGCAACACTATGAATATAATTTCATGCCACTCAGTTGTATAAAGTGGGTATAATGGCAAATTTTATGTTATGCCACAATTTTTAAAACTTACTGAGTTAATAAAATGGAAAAAAGTCACTGAAAACTACTAATCACTGCTTTTATTTTGTATTCAAGGACACAATCAACAGGAGAGAAAGGTTCTCTTGCTCTGTCAAATAAATATATTTAAAAGCTGGCAAACATCAGAGCAGAATTTCATCAACCCTATATAAAAGAGATGGGAAAATTTTATTAATACTGTAGTTATTTACAGCTATACAGAGTTAACATATTGCAAGGGAAACATAATATAAATATATTCAAACATAATATAAATATATTCCAATACTTGACATTTCAAATTTTGAAAACATTAAAATTACTGTCAAACAAAACTCAGACCACGTTAGCAATGGTTTAAAAAAGGGAACAATTTAATCATTATAATACAGAGTGCTTTAAGAAGTTCTTAAACATGTAAAAGAAGAGTTTAGTGCATTCAATTGTTACAGTCTTTACATCGCTCCTTTTTTAAAAAAGTTAACAGTAGTATGAAAAAAAGCCACCCACAAAGCCAACTGTCTGAGTGAAGAAATCAGCTAAATTGCAGCATTTGAGAATTACTAATAAAGCTATAGTTAAAAAATAAAAAGTTTATAAAAATGAAAGCAGCATGCATATTCAAGGCTTTTTCATAATATTTTCATTAGCTGACAAACATTTAACCAAGAGCTTAATATTTATTATTCATTAAATTAGATAAAATAAACTGGCCAAGCCCACTACATGTGATCATTCAGAAAAACATTTTAAAATCCAAAGCTCATTAAACTGAACATTTCTTCTATCAAGAAAGCACATTTTGCAAAATGGTCCTATGGTCACAAAAGAAAGGGTCCTTCTCAACATGAATGAACAGCACCGGTCTTTACAAAGCTTTACGTTAGTATGAACTTGCAGTCTCCTGATACAGAAAGAGTTAACAGTTAAACACGCCAATGATTCATAAATGAAAAGCTAACTTTTAACTCATTGGAATCAGTTCAGAATTCTCTGTTCACTGAAACTGTTACATAAGGTAGAATTTCATCAAAAGATAGTTCTTAAAAATTCTGATCTGACACTTCTACAAACATTTCTGATTTCCACATGATTGTAAGAAAACACTAAGGTATTTTACCACATGATTCTTCTTCACATTTTTTTGGTACAGTATTTATTTTAGAGTTTTACTCTATTCAACTTCTTATAGCAGTTTCTTTTCCTTCTTCGGTATTATCTTCAGTTTAATAACAAGCAAAACAGCTTCTAATGAAAAAAAGTAACAGAAGTATTACAAACAGAAATAGTGGTATCCATGAGTGTTCAATGAAAGACCTAATCATTAAGGGCCAGTGATACCACAAAATCTTATTGTCCCAACATGGGTAAATAGGCTATTTTTATGCTTGAAATTGTTTAGGCTTACATACAACTTTTAGTCTTGGAACAAGGCCTGATAAATAAGATACAGAAATAAACCAAGGATTGGGGTTTTTTTCCCCATTTCTAACAATTTTTACTCTTTAAAATGTTTGGTCACTCAAAAGCTGTAAGCTTAATCACATATCAAAGAATACAGGCAATACAGCCCATCTTACTAGACACATACTGGTAAGCTGGACTAAATATGAAAACAAGCTCTAGTGGTCATTAAACCCCTTCAGAAAGTCCAAAATTCAGAATGTCCCCATTATAGTAGAATAAAAATGTACTGTATTAAAATGTGAATTTTACAAGTTGCTTTTTAATTACTGTTCTATTTACATTGCAGAACTTCCACCAGCTGCAGTAGTTTAACTTTGGCACAACATTAGGTTCCATTTCTTTTGGATATTGGATCCTGTTTTTTGAGAGTCTGTATTCCCCAAAACATTTTCAGTGTCATCGAAGACTGGGCCCATTCACAGTAAATCAGATATCTTGAATTGATTCTCCTTCAAAATTCTAAGCAGCTATAAAAGAAAAACAAAACAAAAAAACCCCGTGAAACTTTAAAGAAAATAATATTGTAATTTTTACTACCCTAGAACAATAAGTATCAATTAGCAATGAAAATACATCCTCTGTCTTCTCTCAATACTGAGTTCACTTCCCACATACATCTCATACAATACACTAGACTCGTGGGCAATTCATATTATATGTTTATTATGTGCCAAATTTCTTTGTGACATTTATCACCTCATACTGATAAAAATTATTAGTATGAGGTATATATTTCACTGTCAGAATTTGTAATGAACAAACTATAAAATCTAAAGACCTGCATTTTTTCTAATTTATATACAAAGCTGACACGTGCAAAAGATATATATGTACTTCGTTTCCTGCAGTATCTTTGGGAAGGTTCTGATCACTCTTTTTTTAATAAATTGAGCCATATTTAAATGAATAAATAACTTTTTACCGGAAACCTATGGTGAGTACTCTTATAAGTGAAAAATTATTTTATTAAACCAGTGATAAGACATGAATTCATGTGTTTTATAATTTCAGACATTTATGTGTTTTAAAAACAAAGCACGCTTCTATTCGCATCACAAAAATGCATGTTACACATATAAATATTTTTTAAAAACTGTAGCTTTAGCTGTGGCTTTAACTGTAGCTTTAGTCGCTTAGCATAATTAGTATCTAAGTGCTGATATAAAACATAAGAATTATCCACACAAATTTAAAGTAAGGTCAAAGTAAACCATATAGAAAAGTTCACATTATTTTTAGAAGATTATAACTCCTCAGAAAATCGCTGCATAGCCTCAACAACAATTCACAGCAGCAACGAATTTGTTGATTTAATCTCGGTTGAGTGCACATTCTTGTATTTAGCAATTCAAAAAAAAATGCGTGTTAAAAATATTTTATGCATCTGGGTCAGCACAAAGTCTATCCTGAAGTTCTCTGACATGAGGAAGTGGAGGACTGCCTTTCAGGATAAAGCTGTATGAAACTGTTTAACTTCTTATGACTTACAGTGATTACACTATGCTCTACTAACCTGGAATGAGATTTATGCTGCTTATTAAAACAGGTTCATTTTTAGTTCATCAGTTTTCCTGCCTTAAAAAGTTAATGAAAAGGAGCCCTAAAAATATTGCTAGGCAATAAGGACAGTGCCCGGTGTGCATATTAAGGTCTTTATAAATAATTGTTAAATAAACCAGAAAGAAGACATGTGGGAAATAAGAAATACTGCGTAGAATAAGACTATATAAAAATAAAGGATGAGTGAAGAATGTAGAAGGCCAAGGAAATAATTAAATATAGTCCTGTGCAAAACAAGGATGATAGCCTACGTCTTTCATCCCTTACTGTCTGAGAACATTGCAGTAATTTCTGGGAGCAAGGTGCTATCTGAACTATAGACAGACAAACACAGACATTTTATGACAACTATGTTGTTTTCCAAACAGTATATTTTTTATCCTAGAATATTCCAAAATGGAGAACAGAAAAGGAAAACAATGTTACTGAATTCCATACTAAGAATTGAAGTCCTAATTCCCAATTAGGCATCTGATTTATGATGATAAAATTGTAATTATTATAAAAGAATTAAGACTTAAGGAATACACAAAAACCTGTCCAATTTACACCATATTTGTTTGTACTTTTAAGACTGTAGAGATTTATTTTTTAACCAAACACAATAAACTTTTTTTTTAGCTGAACATAGTACTTGTACTAATATCAGGTTTGTTTTATACCAAAGAATGAAATGATATTTTGGGCAACTGAGTTAATATCAAATCTATTATTTGCCTTTAGATCTCTAAAACAGTATATCTGCATTACAATTTTCAAAAACAAATACCACCTAAGCAAACATAAATTTAAGCTTTAATTCATTTATGCCAAAGGTTGCAGTATTTTGAATTTTGGCTTGAAATTCACAGATGTTACCTAGAAAAATTCAAGGAACAAGAATTTAAAGAGAAAATTTTTTATTATGTTCCACTGTTATGTGCCATTCCAAAAATGCGTATTAGGCTTAAAAGGATTAATAGAAAAAGTTATTATAAAAATAAATTTTGGGGGCAACATGAAGATGAAAAAGAAAAGATACAGATTTTCACCTAGTTTCTTAAAAGTGCGATCAACCCTCACCCCTGCTGTCTCACTTTGGTGTATTTTTTTCCTTCTTTCCAGTTTTTTTCCCCCTTAAATAGGTGAAAAAATGAAGCCTTAGTGAAGGAAGGTTTGTGAGAAACACATTCTAGTTGTCTTCAGTTTGTGTTTGTCTCCATCTCCTTTCTTTTTTTTCTTTTTCTTTCTTTTTTTTGGGGGGTACCAGGGACCAAACTCACGACGTCACACCTGCTAGGCAGGCACTTGTGGCGCTGAGCTAAATCCCCAGCCCTCCGTCTCTTTTCTTACAAATTGGCTAATTTTCCCTTGAAACAAACTTTGTATGAAAACTAATTAAAGCAACATTAAATTCTACAACATAATAATTATAATGACACACAATAATCATGTATGTAGGGGCACCTAGTTCTCTTATTAGAAAAAAGAAGAAAAGTGTTTTAGAAAAAAAAAATTGTCAAAAGTGAAGATGACTGATACAACAATTTGACTGTTAAAAATGTACGTGGTTGATGAATGTATATTCAGGTTAAAAACTTACATTTCAATCATCTGATTTGGAAAGTTTCCGCTTCACATGTCTCGGGGGTTCCCAAGTATCACTATCATCAGTTTCTTCTTCATCCTCTTCCTGATCATCAATAACTTCATCTTCTTCCTCGTTTTCCTCAAATAATTCTATGCCTAGCTCGGATCTTCTCTGTCTTTCTGCAAACCACTCTCTGACCTGCTCGTAGCCCATATGTGATCTGTTGACGAGTTCATCAAGGTCTTGCTCATTGAGAAATTTGTGCTTCAGGTAATAATCCTTAAGGATTGCAGTTCCAGTTTTAAATTTGATAAGCGATGGCGCCCTGTCCCAGTTGTTCATTCTTTTGCCTCCTCGCGGCCGCCCACGTGGTCTTCCTCTCCCCCGCCCTTTGGGTCTCCCTCTCCCTCTTTTCCTAAGGGAAGACAGGCCATTCATGCTACTCGAGTTGGAGCTTTGATAGTAGTAGTACCACTTCAGGTTTCCATTCTTCCAGGCGTAACGAGTGTCCCCAAACCAACTAACTATGTCTGTCCTCGCAAGTCCGCTTTCCTCAGCCAACTTATCATACTCCTCCGCGGATGGCCACTGGCTGCGGACGAACGCGCTCTTAAGCATGTGCAGCTG
>RJWT010038711.1:0-12809 GCA_004365215.1 Cuniculus paca | reverse complement strand
TTTTTTTTTTTTTTTTTTTTTTTTTTTTTTTTTTTTTTTTTTGCGGCACCGGGGATTGAACTCATGACCTTGCGCTTGCCAGGCAAGCGCTTAGACCGCTGAGCTAGATCCTCAGCCCTGTTTTTGAGACAGGGTCTCACTATGCCGTTCAGGCTGGCCTTGAGCTCACTTTTTAGCCCAGGCTGGTCTCGAACTCACAACGATCCGCCTGTCTCAGCCTCCCAAGTGCTGGGATTACAAGCATGAGCCACCACGCCCAGTGGTTTTCTCTTTTTCAAAGGTAAATAATTCATTATTAATGAGAATGCCAAATAATCACTGGATCCAAGAACAAAAGGGAAAGAAGATCATCCAATATGAACATGCAGATATGGAGTCCAAACGAGTAGGCTCAAGCAATTCGACTGAGTTCTCTAAGCCAGAGGAGTGTGCAGAAGCACTGGGTGTTTAGATTTTAAATGACACAGTGAAGGAGAAAGCAAATCATAGAAGGAAACAGCTTCTATCAAAGTAAAGCTATCACAGAAAAAAAGCATTATTTTCTACATATTGATCTTATTGTAGACAAGGAATTTACGGTCACCGTCTATTTGGGTTGTAGGAGTAAAAGCATACATTTGGAAAACCATTTTCTTAATGATATAAATATATACATTAATGAAGGAACTGATTCTGCTAATCAAGGTTATTTATTATGTTTATTAAAAACCAAAAGCATGGGCTGGAGTAGCTCAGGGTAGAGTGCTTGCCTAGTGTGAATGAAGTCCCAGGATCAATCCCCAGCAGTGCAAAAGTAAATCAATAAAAATCCAACACAGGCCTTGCCCTAGCCTTCTAAAACTGATCATTCAAAACTAAGCCTTTAAGACCTATAGTGCTTTATAATTGTTAAAATGTTTGTGCTTTATAGCCTTATTAATTTTAGATAGCATGTGTAAAAGCCTCTGAAAAGTATAAGATATTGATTGCACAGATCGGAGGCTGGTAATTTTCAAGTCAAATACAGCTGAACAGTCATCAGGTCCCCATTTGTGACTGGATGGCAACACCTGGGTTGCACCTGGGCTCCAGCTGTGCACCATCTACAGCCTGATGGGCACAGAAAGGGCTGCGTCCGCCTACTTTCTCCAAATTGGCCCATTACCTAAATGTCATGCTTTAGTCATGCCTTTCAATTAAAGCACTGATTTCCTACCCTAAAACTTAAAATGCAAATGTTAAATAACACTACTAAGATCACTCTATGTATTGGCATTATCTAGATGATCAAATTAGCTAAAGGCTGAGACCGAGAAAATGACCTAACTGGGCAAATTCTGAAGTGACAAAGGAGGAAGATTCGGAACCATTCATCTCTTAATTCAGAAAGGATGCAGCCACCTCCTGTGTGCACCATGGCAACCGTGGTGAGTAAGACAGGGCGCTGTCCCCAAAGAGCTTACAATTTCACAGGGCCGGGGGCACCTAGTCTATAACCACATCCAAAAGTATGAAGCAAGAGGTCTTCATAACAAGTTTATGAAAACCTTGCCAAACCTATAGCCGAGGTTCGTTTGCTTTTTCCTGAGCAATTGTGATCAAGTGAGAAGCAGGACTTTCTCAAACAAAATAATTACCGGCAATGGAATACAAATGCAAACCCAGAGAAGCCTTAAATCCTGTGGGAGATGCCCAGCACGGTGCCACCCCTGTTGCCTTGTAAACCAGCAGGCCACTCCAGCAGGAGTCAGTGGCTTTAACCAAGATCCAGGAATGATTCCCCAGTGACATCTGGTTTAATGGATGGTTTTGAGGTATGAGGAAAGAATCTTGGTATTGAAAGGAAAGAGAAAATCCACACCGTTGTTTCATTAAATGTAGCCTCACTGTTTTATTTATATTTTAAAGCAGGGGTCTCCCACATAGTTTGGGCAGGGTGGGCCCAAACCCTGGGGCTCTATCAATCCTCCCGCCTCCGTCTCCTGAGGAGCTGAGACGACTGCGGGTGTGTGTGCCCACACCTGCTGAGCCAGCACTAGAAGCAAGTGTATTATCATGAGCTAAACCTATACCTTCCCCCACTCCATATGTTGGAGCCCTAACTCCCAGGACTTCTAAATGTGATTATATTTGAATAGGGCCTTTAAGGAGATAATTAAGGTCAGATTAGTTAATCTGGGTGGGTCTAAACAGTCTTACCAGCATCCTTTTAAGAAGTTTGGACATATAGAGAAGGTGGCCACCAACAAGCAAAAGAGAGGCCTCAAGAAGAACCAAACCTACTGTCACCTTGATCTTGGATGTCTGGCCTCCAGCACTGAGAAAGTAAATAATGTTAAGGGAGGGGTTGTCTGGGCCAGTTTCTGGTTTGTGGCCTGTTAGAAACCAGACTGCACAGCAGGAAGTGAGAGGTGGGCAAGTGAAACTTTATCTGTATTTACAGCTGCTCCCCATGGCTGCCTTCACTGCCTGAGCTCCACCTCTTGTCAGATCAGAAGCAGCATTAGATTCTCATAGGAGTGAGAACCTTACTGTGACCTGTGTATTTGAGGGATCTAGGTTGTACTCTTCATAAGAATCTAATGCCTCATGATTTGAGGTGGAGCTGAGGCAGTGATTCTAGTATTGGGGAGCAGCTGCAAATACAGAGTAACATTAGCAGAGAGGTCTGACTGCATAGAATCCATAATAAATCAATCGGTTGCAGACTCATATCAGAACTCTCTTTCCCACCTTGCACACTTGTCAACGTCACAGTTTTGGTAACCTCCAAGCTACAATGAGTAAGAAACAAACATCACTGGACAACTTTGAAAAGCAGGAAAGACCCAATGATAATACAGCACAAGACTGGCAACAAAAAAGAAAGTTCATTTAAAAGGAAACATCAAGAGTTCTACTTAAATTATAGGTTCAGTGCAACAGGTGATTCACATTCCCCAAGTCTGCTGTGTATGGTTGGAGAAAAATGAACTCACGGCTCACATTAATTTTGCTTTATAGTAAGCTGTATACTTCACACTAAGTCTCCATTATGGTAAACTGTATAATTACTTCTTTTTATATTATAAACTGATAGTAATTAAGAAATAAAAGCTGGCCACAGTGGCACATACTTGTAACCCCAGCACTCAGGAGACTGAGGGATGAGTTCAAGGCCTGTCTGAACTACAATAATGAAACCCTGTTTTGAAAACCCAAACCAGCCAGGCATGGTGGCGCACACCTGTAATCCCAGCATTTGGGAGGCCTAGACAGGAGAATTGTTGCAAGTTCAAGACCAGCCTGGGCTACAAAGTGAGCTCAAGGACAGCCTGAACTTCGTAATGAGACCCTGTCTCAAAAAGACAAAAACACAAACAAAACAAAACAAAACAAACCCAAACCAAAAAAACCCAAACCAAACCAAAAGAAAAAAAGAAAAAGAAAGTACTCAATGAATATAGTGGAATTTAATCATCATGAAATTGTTCCACCTCTCCCTGGTCCATGGAAAAACTGTCTTCTATGAAACTGGTCCTTGGTGCCAGAGGTTAGGGACTGAAGCCTTGGGACATCTCCTAATTACAGTGCTGTTATTAGGTCAATAGAAAACTACAAACCAACCCAGGTAGGATGACAAATGGCCCAGAACCTTCAGGAATGAAGGTATGGGTCACTGTTAGAGCTGATACACTGTGTCAACTTGAGCATTTAGAAGTTTAACTGAGAGACTCAGCAGGGAGCCAGGGTTCTTACTTTGTAAATATCCTCATCCTGTGCAACAGAGGACAAGATTTTGTGAGTGCTACACCCACCCTGAAGGTGGCAGGGGTGGGGGTGGGGGTAGGGGAATGGCCTGTGTACAATATCAGGGAGAAGAGGCTTTTCTTTTTTTGCTCTGGCTGCTGCCTTGAAGTGTTGCCCCAGTGCCATGCCACCCTGCTTTGGAGCCAGCTGATTACATATAAACTGAAATCTCCAAAAACTGTAAGCTAAATAAACCTTTTCTGCCCTAATTTTGGATGTCAGGTGTTTATCTCAGCAACCCGAAAAAAGTAACCAAGACAGTCACCCTGCCAGGTGAAGCTTATTGGCTGGAACCACCCATAACTAGAGTGGGACTCCTCACCTTAGCTTGCTGGCCTGAATGTATGGTGGTTGCTGAAAGCCTGGGGAATAAAGAATGGGTAGAAAATAGTTATAAATACCAGCTACAACCACACGACCAATTACAAAAATGCAGATGGTAGCTATCCTGTTAATATATATACATCTCAGATCTTCTTTGTAACATAAGATTAATATTGGTACTTAAGTATTGTTAAATTTACATTATAATCTTTAAGTCATGGAGTGGCAGGAAAAGAGTAAGCATCATCCAAAGAAGAACTGCTTTCTATTATGGGGAGGAAATTAGTGTTTCCATTCATATGCAGAATAGTTGTATCACACTTGGTTTAATCATCAACTTTCTATTGTATTTGAAGCATGTTTTAAGATGTGTCTTGCTGTCAAGTTGACAATGGGGGATTGCAAAGCACTAACCTATCAACCTGACTGGATTCAGAAAGCCGAGACCATCGGTAAAGCTCAGTTCTAGGTGTGCCTGTGGACATGGCTGGCATGCAGGTCAGTCAACAAACTGACGGGAAAAGCCCTTCACACGATTGGGCCCACCCAACAGGTTTGCTGCCTGGATAAGAGTGAAAAAGGAAAATCAGATGGAAGTCTGTCCATTTCTTTGGAGAGTGTTAGTCGTTTTCAGTGTCTTTTGCTGCTATTGCCTCTGGACCTTGGTCCAGTTTTTCAGCCTTCCAATGCGGACCCACAGCATTAACTCTCCAGGCCTTCTACGTCCTTGATCCCTCTTGTTCTGTAGCTTTCCTCTTGGGCTGAGCTGCTCCTGGGTCCTCTGGCTCTCCAGCATGCAGATGGCCACTGTGGACTCTCCCACCCCTCTGGACCCACTGGCCTAATACATCCCCTTGTGCAATTACATATAGATTTTCTATTGATTCAGTTCCTCTAGAGAACCCTAATACAGGCCAGTGGTGAGAGTCAGAGGTCACAAAACTTGGTGACTAGGGCTGGGGATTTAGCTCAGTGGCCTAAGTGACCGTGTGGCAAGCGTGAGGGTGTGAGTTCAATCCCCAGTGCTGCAAAAAAAAAACAAACTTGGTGACTAATTGAAGGGAGGTGTCAGGTAAGCTGAGGCTAACTCAGGTGACTAGCTGAGGGGTGGGTCTAGGATGGAGAAGTTCACTTCTGTACATAATGAGCTTGTGGTTCCTGGGGACCGCTTGAGTGATCAGGCAAGCAGGTGGCTACAGGTGGAAATGAAGGCAATGGTTATGTCAATAAGTGAAACAGGACAGAGAACACCATGTGAGTAGGCCAAACAGCCCCCAAAGGGCGCTGGTAAGATGGGCGGAATCTGGAAAAAAACGACCAGGCAAGCATGGTGTCTCCTACTCGTGTGCTTCTCCAGAACATGTGCAGGGCTAGGACATGCTGGTGACAAGCTCTTTGGGAGACTGTGCAGGTGACTCAAGCTCAGACTGACAATGATGGCTTCAGGGACAAGGCTTTCAGGACAGTCTGGGATTCCTGTCAACAAAGAGCTAGTAAAATTGAAGTTGAGAAGTAATCCCTGGGTGGGGTTTCAGTGGCTACTGGAAAGATCAGTAACTAGGGCTTCCAGCAGAATCCTTGGGACGTGAGCCCTAGCAGGGAAGATAGGAAGAGGTCAGAGGGCTTCTGTGCTGTTTAAAATGTAGTAAAAGCTGGGTGTGGTGGCACATACCTGTGATCCTAGCACTCAGGATGCTGAGGCAGGAGGATACAACTTTGAGACCAGCCTGGAGACAGCTACAGACAAAATGCCACCTTTTTCTTTTTTTTTGTGGCACCAGGGATCGAACTCACAATCTTGTACTTGCCAGGCAGGCGCTTAGGCCACTGAGCTAAATCCCCAGCCCTTGTCATTTTGAGACAGGGTCTCACTATGCCGTTCAGGCTGGCCTTGAGCTCACTTTGTAGCCCAGGCTGGTCTCGAACTCCCAACGATCCTCCTGCCTCAGCTTCCCGAGTGCTGGGATTACAGGCATGTGCCACCAGGTCTGGCAATGCCACCTTCTTTAAACAGCGCTTGGCATAGTCTCGCAGAATGGTTAGCTCTCTAGAAGCAGCCCTGAGACTGACCCACCTCCAGTTGTTGCCTTGTTTCTAGTCTTCACTACAGGTGCTCCTGTCCTTCACAGCTGCTCTCAACTACAATGGCTCATGGAGACTTCCTTGGGGCTCTCAGGTGCTCACAGCTCACAACACAGCATGACCAGATCTGTTGCGGGCAACATTTAAATGCAGGCGAGAGGTCCACAGGCCCGCAGGGTCTGCCTCACACGCCAGAAGCAGGACACTCTTCTGCCCCGGAGAGCTTCTGAAGCAGACCACAGAAGCCGGCCAAAGACAGTCACAGAGAAGAGGTCGTTTCCTCCATGGCCCTCCTCACGCTCTCTATCCTTGTCACTCTTTTCTTGCATTTCTCATTCTAAATTTCCATTTTTTGGGGGTGCTGGAGGCTGAACTGAAGGGTTGGGGGATGCTAAGCAAATCTCTACCACTGAGCTACATCCCAGCCCTTCCTTTAGAACTTAGGTTGAGCAGTCCTAATCTGAACACTTAAAAGGCTCTGACATTGAAAAATAATTTTTATTTTTGGTCTTGGGATCAAACTTAGGACACTGGGTATACTAGGTGAGTACTGCCACTGGGCTACACCCCAGTGCAGAAATCCAAAACTTTTTGAGCAATGACATAATGTTCGGAAACTTCTGGATTTCCTAGGAAAAAAAAAAAAAGGAAGCAAGATATACCACATAGAGTTACAAATTCTCTATGAAGAATGTTATTATATAAAAAATGTTATCATTATATAAAAAATGTGTATCTAAAAAATGTACCAATAAATTTTTTAAAAAGAAAAAAAAGTTTTGCATTTCTGGTTTTCATATTAAGATGTTCAACTGGAAAAGTCTATGCAAATATTCCCAAGACCAAAATAAAGCTAACTTTAAATCATTCATTGTTCACTGAAGGAAAAATTAAAGAAACAACTTTGATCCAACAAAACTAACTTGGAAACTGAATCAAGAGTTTGTGTTTAAAATTAAAACCTCTGTCTGGGCAACCAGTCTATTTCAATGCTATCTTTACACTGCAAAAGATACTAAAGAAATCTTCCAAGGAATTTTAACTTAAGGATATGATACAGATATGAGATTCAAAATAACTAGAGCTGTAAACCCAAATGCTCTAGACAATGAAAGAAAAATTATTCAGCAGGAACCCAGCAAAATCATGTAAACAATGGCTAGGGATTTTAGTTCTAACTTTAATGATAATGTCTGATTTTATAAGCAGTAAGCATCAAGCCCTTCATACACACAAGCAGACTGGTATCTCTGAAATCATCTCAAATGTCTGCATTTCCTATAGATTTCAGTCAGATGAGTATGAAAAAGCAGTAGTGATTTCTTGGCTCTATGAAAAAAATTGTGAAATCCAAATGTTATGGTTTGTATATAGGTGCCCCTCCCCAAGCCTCATGTAGGCACGGAAGCAGCTGAATCTACCATTTGTGATTGGTTGTCTAGTGCTGGGATTGATGGTGTTAGTGCTACACCTGCCCAGGGGTGCAGCCAGCATACAATGTAAGGGAGGGAAGAAGGCGGGTTCACTCTTGTGGCCTGCAGCTGGCACAAATGGCTGCCCCTCAGCCATGCCACCCTGCCTTGGAACCAGCTGAGTATGGACTAAAACCCCCAAAACTGTAAGAAATAAACTTCTCCTTCCTTCACTTTGGACATCAGGTATTTTGTCTCAACAAGGAGAAAAAAGTAACCAAGACACCAAATTAAAACAATGTAATCTAAAGATGTAGACATGCTAGTCACCACTAATGTACAGATCATAAAACTTTTTTTTTTTTTGTCTTTTCTGAGACAGGGTCTTGCTATGCAATTCAGGCTGGCCTTGAGCTCACTCTAGCCCAGGCTGGTCTCGAACTTCCAACAATCCTCCTGCCTCAGCCACCCAAGTGCTGGGATTACAAGTATGTGCCACCATGCCTGGCTAAAACCTGATTTTTAAAAGAATAAAAAGCATTATATTTTGAAAGACAACTTAAAAACATAAAATCCTTAAGGACAACAATGTCAGTAAGGCCCACAGTAAGTCCTAAACTTACCTCACTTACCTGATTAAACATACATCACTGCCTGAGAAGGAAACTTCTGAACTTGACACAAAGCCCTAAAGACTGAGACTACAGTGAAATAAAACCTAGATCCAGATTCATTTAGATCAAAACTCACAGTGATACACATCAACAGACTTTTGATAAATTTGACAAAATGGTGCAAATCAGGTTAAAACACCCTCATCAATGGATTTGTATTTACATGAGCTTCTTGAATATATAACAGGTAAGGAAGCAATGAAGATGTTTTTACAATATTTATTAAGATAACAAATTTATAAATTGAAAGACTCAGAGGCACATAGTTTAAAAGGCCAATACCATGGGAATAATGAAGTCAACACAGAAAAGCAAGAAGATATGAACGGTTACAACCGATACAAGATTTTTTTAAAAGCCACATTCCCCCAGTGAGCACATCATAGGAATCATCCTTCAAAATTACCATGATAAAAAGTTATTTCCTTCAAAGAAAAATAATTCTTTCCACCTACCGAGCCTAGAAAATCCTATTTACAATTAACTGTCCTGCACTTCACCAGTATTATGGCCTCTCTATTCTGCCATTAGAAGTACTGAAAACTTTATAGCTATTATATTTACAAATGCACATAATATTTAAATTTGCTCTTCATTGAGAACAACTGAATATATACTTAAATCAAATCACAATACAAATGCTTTAGTGTTGAAGACACGTTTTGTGGGGACAGGTGTATGGGAAGAGGTGTGTGTAGAAGTATGTTGTTTCTGTAGGATTACTAGGCCAGTAAGTCTGATAAAACCCAAGGTAGTCACAAAAACAGGTCTTTGTTGATGAAGAATTTTATTTCTGTTTTTACTGGACACACTGGGCTTCTTCAGTCAACCTTTACCACACTGTATATTTTGGTAACAAACCAAAAGCATGCAAAGAAGCCAATAGTTCCTAGAAAAGAAAAAGCAAAAACAAATACATGTTTAAACAGAGTTCATAATTTACACCAATATGCACACTTTAAGTGACTGGTTCCTTTAAAAGTCTCGAAGCTCTAAGCTATCATTAATGGTGAAGAAAATAACAGATCCATGGCTATCTGAAAGATATAAAACTACTTCAAATCAAATTTCTCACAAAAACAGATACAAGTTTTCATACCATAAGATTATCTAAGCTTCCCATAATATACATTATTTTCCTTACTACATACCAAAGATTGACTTTAAAAAAAAAATGAAAAGAATCCTAAATTTTCTTTCTTGTTTAAGAGTATTTTATCACAGCTGGAGATACAGCTCAGTGGCACAGCGTCTGCCTGGCAAGCACAAGGTTGTAAGTTCGATTCCGGTACAAAAAAAAAAAAGAAAAAAAAAATCAACCAAACAAAACTGGAAACAGAGTATTTTGTCACAAAATGGGACTGTTACTAAAATTTTTAAGGTATAATGAAAATACACTTTTAATTACTCAGTAGTCACAGAGTAACAGGGGTTACTTCTCAAGTAGAGTTACTGTAAGTTATCAGTTTTAAAGAATTACACTAAAAAAGAACAATGTAAAAGCAAGTTTCTGCAAAATGTTAAAAGCGATACAACAGTGAAGATGTCCCCCAGAAGAAAGTGACAGGTGGCCTGGTATCACAGCACAGAGCACTCCTCCGTGAGCTCTGTGGTCCACACACAAGTAAACTGACGTCTCCAAGCCTGCTTCTTTATCTTGCTAAACAGGAATTTATCCGCCTAGCCATCTCTGTATCCTACTACGCAGAGTAAATAAGATAATTCATGCAAAAAGTGTATGTCTTATTTTCAGTGATCTTCATCAAATTAGAAATAAAAAATCTGAATGTTAGTTGGGGACACTTTTCAATGTGACAAAAATGAAGCTAAGTGACTGTCTCAAGGATTGTGGCTTTTTCTGATTTCAAATAGAGCACTCTTTTAAATTTAGAGACTGCCAGGATTGATGGCCTGTAATCCCAGCACTCCGGAGGCTGAGGCAGGAGGATCACTGTGAGTTAAA
Organism: Cuniculus paca; assembly: GCA_004365215.1. Classification (NCBI taxonomy): domain Eukaryota; kingdom Metazoa; phylum Chordata; class Mammalia; order Rodentia; family Cuniculidae; genus Cuniculus; species Cuniculus paca. The sequence continues at coordinate 2,586 of RJWT010038711.1, read as the reverse complement.
GGCTAGCCTTGGCTCTGTAGTAGGTTCAAGCCCAGCCTGAACTGTATAGCAAGACTCTGTCTAAAAAAACAAAAACAAAACAAAAAACAAAAAATTGAAGACTGTTTTGTAAAAGAATATATACTAAGTTGTAAAACTGCCTGACAGTTTAAAAATAAATTGAGACATACCATTTTATCCAGGATTAACCTTGAGAAACTCATATGCAAAAACACAGATGCATACAGAAGGGGATGGATATGCTCCTACACCATATGTAGTTTATATTTTAAGTCCCAACTGCTTTTCAACACTGTTGTACAGGTAATGCACAGAAACAGCAATAAAAGAAATTCTCTAAATAAAGAGCTCTGGAAGTGTCAACTGTGACTGCATCTGAACCTTGGTTACACCAAGTACCTACTGGGCCCCAGTGCACTTTGGAGGACACATGGGTCCCTCTGGGAGTTTCACAAGGGTCACAAAGGCTTGTGGAGAGGCTGGGGTTAATTTTACAAAACCAATGGTGAAAAAAAAATACATTTAAAGAGTATTGTGCTCAGCAAGAATTAGGGTGAGAAGAAAATATATTTTAGGATAAAGAAAACATATATGTTTTTAAGTAGGGAAGTATTATATTTTCCCTTACATATAGTACAGAAGAACAGTTATAGTGAGCCAGATTAGCACAACCGCATCATCCACAATTTTGTATTTTTCCTTCTCTTACTTTTCCTTACTGAGAAACACTTTTCATTATTACCATCCTGGTATACCCACAGGACACAATGTAATACTAAAAGTGACATCTTTCCATTCTGTGAAGTGGATTTTGCTTTATGAAATCAAATGGTGTCAGCCTGGAGTTCTCAAGTCAATACAGACCCAGCCCACCACAGAAAAATACAGAGGCGCTGCAGTGCTCCACTCTTTCTGCTTTTGGTGAGTGTTGAGACAGCTCTCACTATGCAGTTCAGCTGGCCTTGAACCCACTACATATCTCAGGCTGGCCTCAAACTTGTGGCAATCCTCCTGCCTCAGCCGCCCCAGGGCTGGGATTACAGATGGGTGTCACCATGCCTGGTTCCCCACTCTTAAACAAAATCCCTTCCACGAAATGAAATGCAGGAAGGGTTATTGTGCTCCCTGCCTGATTCTATTTGATATGGCTCCAGAATTCAGTTATAAAATCAGGTTAATGAAAGAATAACAATATGACATGTTAAGTCATAATAAACTTTAGATGACAGCTAAGCTATGATTTATGTGCATTTACAATCACACAGAGTCACAAAGACAGCAACTCCTTGCTTCGTAAGTCACTGCCATCTGAGAGCCCACTTACAAACATTTATGGTTGTGACCCTAACCCAAATGCACCATCTGAGACTCGAGGCCACTCGGCCCCCAGCCTGGTTCCCTAAGGACCTGGACACAGAACCCACCCAAGTGCCCGGAGCAGGTCACACACTGAGACGGCAGCAGGCCCACCTCACGCTACCTCTGCTCTTCAGCTTAACACAGGAGTAAAAGTAGAGCAACTCTAATGGAAACAAACCTTGTTTTTTTCTTTTTAGTTCCTGCATTCCCTTATATAACATGCATGATGATCCTAGATAGTTTTAGATACATGTTTTGTGTAATATTACTTTTTTATGACAGAGAAAAGTCCCACAATTTTTTTCAGTTTAGTCACTTACTCCACAACTGTGAACCAAGTGTACACTGGGTGCTGAAAGACCAAATACCTTCATCGATTCAATTTGTTGTGGTTCTAAAATTCTGATTAAACTCTGGCTTTACAAATACAAAGTAAATGTGCATCTAATACACATCACATACCATCAGGCGCTCTGGCTCTACACTGGCACTACAAACTTCTAGTTCCAACTGGCAGAATAAGGACTGTCCTATTATTGTCGTTTCTGGATGCCGCCCTCTAGGCCCCACCTGGCCATCTCCTCAGTGTGTCCCTGTGACTAGGCCTAGGCAGCGACAGCGCTCCGCCCACTCAAGAGGGCACAGAGCCCGTGCGCACCCCTTGAGGTGGCGGCGGAGAAGAGGACAGAGGTGAGAGGCCGGCTGCTCTGCGCTGGGTGCTGCGGACCTGCCTGGCCTTCTTCCCTGACTTCTGTCACCCTCGAGCAGCTGCACTGCACAGGTGGGCGTGCCAAACCAAGCAGCTATACTGCACAGGTGGGCGTGCCAAACCGCGACGCTTGGTGTTAGGGGCCATGCACAGGAGCACTGAATAAAAGAAGCCCTCATGGGTTTTTTTTGTTTTGTTTTGTTTTGTTTTTGCGGCACCAGGTATTGAACTCACGACCTTGCGCTTGCCGGGCAGGCACTTAGGCTGCTGAGCTAAATCCCCAGCCCTGGTGTTTTTGAGACAGGGTCTCACTATGCCATTCAGGCTGGCCTTGAGCTCACTTTGTAGCCCAGGCTGGTCTCGAACTCACAACGATCCGCCTGTCTCAGCCTCCCCGGTGCTGGGATTACAGGCGTGAGCCACCACGCCCGGCTAACCAAAAATTTCTAAAAATGCTCACTAAAGTACTTGAGGAAGTGAGTCAAAGAAGCCGGGTTGGAAATGCGCTTCTCAGTTGT
>RJWT010038710.1:0-12815 GCA_004365215.1 Cuniculus paca | reverse complement strand
AAAAGTCATAAGATGCATCTTAGAGGAATATAAAAAGCAAACCTTAGTAATTTAAATAGAGATGTATACCACGTGAAATACCCACCCAGTATTGCTAAGGTGCCAATTCTCATCAAATTTTTCTGCAAATTTGATATTCTCTCTATCAAAATCCCAGCAAGTTTGTTTTTCAGAACTTGACAAGTTCTTCTTAAAAATACAGATGAAGTGCCAAAAACCAATTATAACAGCTAGAATACACTTGGGGAAAAACAAGTTGGAAAAATTGCATTTTATGACATCAAGCTTTATTATAAACCTGCAGTGATAAACAGTATGGCATTCGGATTAAAAGGTAAATCTTTTATCTTATAGCATACACAAGATCAACTCGGATTGCATTAAAGTTCTAAACACAAAACCTTAAAGTGACATTCCCGGAAGGAAACTAACGGGGAAAACACTCTGTTACTGGAATTGGAAATGACTTCAAATATCATACCAAAAGCCAAGGGAACAAAAGCAAAAATAAAGAAGCAAGATGGCATCAAACTGAAGAGTTTCTGCATAGCAAAGGAAACAATCAACTATAGATCATGTGAAAATATTTGCAAATCATATATATACAACATCAATGTCCTAAATATATAAGAAATTCATATGGTTCAATGCAAAACACTTTTAATAATAAAAATGAGCAAAACACCCGAATAAACATTTTTCCAAAGAAGATATAAAATATCTCATGTGTGTATGAGAAGATGCTCAATGTCACTAACCATCAGGGAAATGCAAATTCAAACCACAATGAGACACCACTTCATACCTCTCAAATAGCTGTTACCAAAAATAAAAACAAAGATAAGTGTTGGTCAGATCTCATAGAAAAAGAACCCTTAGCACACTATTAATAATACTGTGAAATGGCATAGCTACTATGGAAGAAAGACATTGATGATAATTCTGTATACTATCTAAGAAAAATATACTACTATATACTACGATGGAGGTTGCTTTACAAAAAAGACCACTACATGACCTGCGACTCCACTGCAAAGTGTATACCCAGAGGAAATCAAGCCAGCAGCACCTCATGGGATACCTCCACCCCCATGTTCATGGCAGCATCATTTAAAGTTGCTAATGTACAGAACAAACACAAGCACCCATCAATAGATGAATTTTAAAAGTATGGTATACAGACAAAAGATATCATTCAGTCTTAAAAAAAGAAGGAAATGTTACCATTTGGAATAACATGGAGAGAAGCCAGGATGACATTAAGCTAAGGGAAATAAGCCAGACACAGAAAGGTAAATGCTATTTGATCCCATTTATATCAATATCTTAAAAATAAAAAGAAAAAATATTGAACAAATAGAAACCAAAAGTAGACCAAATAGAAACTTCAGTAGTTACCAAGAGTAGAGGGAATGAAGAGATAGAGGCCAAGATCAAATGCATAGTATGAGGAGCATAGTAAATAATATCATATACTGAAAACTTGTTGAGAAAGTATATTTTGTCTTAGCACACCAAAAATGGTAACTATGGAAGATGATGGATATGTAAATTTGTTGGACTATAACCATATCACTGTACAGCTATATCAAAACATCATGTTACATATCTTATATACCATAAAAATAAGTGTTAAAAATACCCCAATTAAAAATGAGTTAAAAACTTCATGAGACATCTCGCAGTGGATGATACATGAACCACCAATATATATGTAAAACAATGTTCCACATAATTAGTTATCAGAAAACATACATTAGTTATCAGAAAAACATACTACAATGAAAACATAAGGAAATATTACTATATATCTTCAAAAATGGCTAAAGCTAAAAAAAAATTGTCATAATTTAGAACAACCATGATTCTCATACAGTATTAATAAGAGTAAAAATAAAATGATAAAACTATACAATAATATACTGTGGACATTTCACCTGATTAAATAATTCATTAAAATTATGTAATAATTTTTTAGGTTTTTAGGTTTGTGTTTATAAGAAAAAAGCTCATATTTCTTTCCAAGGCAACTTCTCATTCATAAAAACAATGAAAATGCCCCATAACAAATGATCATTTAAATCAAATATAGCATCCATCAAAAATAATATATGCCTATGACACGTGATGCTACAGGAAAAACTTGACTGCATTAAAGTCTTACAATCATTTCTGCCCAGCAAGTCTCCCCACTGGAGATATTTCCCCAAACACATGTCCTTGCATGGAAAAAAAAAGAAAAAGGCTATACGAAGTTATATGAAAACACCTATTTTATTTCACAAGATTTTTATTTCTTAATGCTTTTGCCAGCAACGAATGTGTGTGACTACTGTACCGATGGACAAAATTACTTTCAAGAAGTAAAATCCATATACAAAGCAACCCCCTCAACAGCAGCTGGAACTCTGAGCAGTGCTGGACACCAGTGCTTGTGTAATCACAGACTCCCTCCATTCTTACTCTTTTGGGTTCTTTGTGATTAAAGCGAAAACACCTGGGATCCTCATCTACTTCACAGTATTACTGCAGAGATGACAAGAAATATGTATCATTTGCAAAAGCAAAACTTCAAGTGTCCAGCACTGCGAAGCTATACGGTCAGAGGTTGGATTTCCATCTGCCTCACCTGCCCTTTGCCATTATTTATGGATGTGCATGTCTCCTAGTTCTGGATTTCTGCGGGGTCATCTCCCCCAGCTCTCACCCAGCCTCCTGCCTGAGTTACTACTGAATAAAGCTGGAAGGAAAGCGCATCTCAACACTAATCCTTCCGGTAACACAAATAATCCCCTTCTGGGCCTCTGTAGGTTGGAAGAGGAGCAGTTAGGTCTACCTCCTGCAGATACTATGCCAAGCTTTACTCTGAAATTTCCTGTTTAGAAAAAAATCAGCTCCCTGCCAGCATTCATTTAATGATGGAAAGTGACTACATCTTGTAAGTGGAAATATCACTACTAAAAACAGAATACTATGAATAGAATGATGTTGCTTCTTTCCAAAGGTTATCAACATACTACAGCATTGTGAAAATAATAAGAATGAGTATTTTGTGGCAAGCTACTGGGGGTAAGTTTTAACAATGTAATCCACAAGCTGTCTCAGGGCAAAGGCTGCAGTCATGAGCACCACTGGTCAGCCAGAAATGGAAAAGGGACTACTACCCCCAAAATAAGACCAGGTCTCATATTTTTACTTCAAAAGATACAGTAGGGCTTATTTTCAAAGATGTCTTATTTCTTTATGTATGACAACCTATATTTATTCATGTACAACAGTCTATACTTATTCATTCATGTGTTGTATCTACATTTCTGCAAGTACAGTCAGGTCATCTTCTGCAACATTGCATAGTTTAATATGTCCATCATGTTACAATGTATGTACTAAATGCACTCATCTGGTTGACAATCTTTAATGGGGCTTATTTTTTGGCAAGGGCTTATAAGTATCCAAAAAAAAAATCGTGCTAGGGCTTATTTTCTGGTTAGGTCTTATTTGGGACGAAGTGAGTAGAGTATCACACACCAGTTAGAGGAGGAGGACACAGGTTGCTTCCCCTTAAGCAGCTCTCATCAACATGGAGCCTGACCATAATCATTAAGGCAGAAGTGCAACATATAAATTGATTTTTATTGCACAAAAATAATGAGCACATTTGTCATACACTGTGTAGTGGAAGGAATAGAACCTTTGAAAATGCCATTTTTTAACTGTGACCTTGGGCACATTACTCAGCATGTGCCCTGAGATAATTAACTACTTTAGCCACTATTCACTGAATGCATAAAACAATATTAAAACAAACAGGAAAGTATTTTCTGCTAGTAGCTTTTCTATTTTCCAAACCATGTCAAGTTACTATGTCTTTGAATTTTTTCATTCTCTATTGGATTGGTCAAATTTCCCTATATGAGCTCTTGTTGAAGGGCTAAACACTAAGAAGAAACAGGAATAGCATACATTTCCAAGTGTGAAGGCTAATTTGATGTGATTTTTTTGTTTTGTCTCATTCAGGTTTTGTTTTGGTATTGGGGTGAATGCAAGAACCCTACTGTGAGCCTATGAGCCACTGACTTTGGGTTGCTTATACAGTAAAACCTTGTATTGACAGTAACTTGTTTGACGAGTATTCCCCAAGATGAGCAAATGTTTCCAAAAAAATTTGAACTTGATAAACAAGCAAAGTCTTGCAAGAAATTTTGAGGGAGACCTCATCTGCAGAGTAGGAGAAAAAGGCAGAAGAACCCCTCATGTCAAACGAGGTTATGGAAATATGTAAATATGGAAAATGTTGCAAAAATTTGTAGAAAAGCACCACCCAAATCCATGAATCTGTTTAATGACAATGCAAAGTGACATTTCTGAGATATCCTCCAAAGGAGCCAAAACCAAGCATTGTTGGATAGGTTTCTTGTTGAAGTTTCACAAAAAGCAAAGGATTCCATTCAACCAATAGATAGCAATGATTCCATTAGCAATAGTGAAACTCATCCTACCCTTCTCTTGGCAGGCAGCCAGCGTGGGTAGAGAGACACAAAGATTCACCCCTGCTTGTCCACCACCACCATCAGAAGGCTTGCTTCCTCTGGGCAGCCAGTGTGGGCAGGGAGACGCAGCCAGATCTGCCCCGTGCACCCACAGGCCACCACTGGAGACCCTTGCTTCCTTTTGGGCAGCAAGTGCCCAATGGGAAAATCAGACAAACACACTCCTGTGTGCCTGCTGCCATCAGGGGAGTCCCAGTGTAGACACTCAGGCTGAGAGAAGAAGCATCCCTGGCCACCGGGAAGCCTCAGTGTAGCTGCCCAGGTCTGGAGAAGGCTGCTCCATGTCCTGCTACCTCCCTGGGAACCCGGGTTCAGAGAAACCCAGGCACCCATCCCATTCCCCTACACCGCAGAGGGGCAGCCAACATGGGAAGTGCCTAGGACCCAATAAGTAGCTTGTTGGGAGGAGCCCAGGAGAATGTCAAGATGAAGGAGCAAAAAGCAATCTCAGACCTCCAGCCCACACAGAACAAGGCTGGGAGATACAGTCATGGAAGAAAATGGAAGTCACACACCTGAAATCTCCAAGAGGACAGCAACTGAAGTAAAGAAACAACTTTATGAGACTGTAAAACTAATCAGATCAGAAATAATGTCTCAGGTAAAAGAAGAAATCACCAACATAATGAAAGTATTGCTGAGCATATCTAAAGAAGACATAGATAAAAAAGAGGAGCATAGAAAAATTATGGAAACCTTGAATGAACAATAAAGAAAGGAATTATAATGCATGAAACAGATTCAAAGAGATATCCAGGAAATTAAAAATTCCAATCAAAAGCTGGCAAAACCACTTGAAAAAGACTGAAGACAGACTTTCAGACCTTGAAAACAGGATCACAGCTAGCGATCCTGAAAGGAAAGAGCTCTCAAAAAATAACAAGGAACCAGGAAATAATTCAACGGCTGCAAGATGACACGAAGAAAAATAATTTAAGGGTGATAGATATCAGCAAAGAAGCAGGTGTCAACATAAATGACATAAAAAGGCTATTTACAGAAGTAGCAGAAAACTTCCCAAACATGGGAAAAGGATCTGGCATCCAGATAAGCAAGGCATATAGAATTCCGAGTAGCCATGACCAAAGTAAATCTACACCCAAACATATAATAATCAAGATCCCAGAAATTCAGCACAAGAACAGAATATTAAAAGCTGTTAGAGAAAAGAAACAGATAACCTATAAAGGAAAATCCATCAGAATCACAGCAGATTTCTCAACGCAAACCATCAAGCCAAGAAGAGTTTGGAGTGAAATGTTTCAAATCCTGAAAGAAAACAACTTCCAATCCGGATTAATGTACCCTGCAAAACTATCTTTCAAAATTGATGGAAAAATAAAAATACTTTCATGATAATGAACAACTGAAGGAATTTATGACCACCAACCCTACAGAGAGTGATAAAGCATATTTGAGAGAAAGATAAAGATGACCATGGTTCCAGGAACAGCAGAAGAGGATCACCAAACAGGACAGACAACTGAATGAAGGGGAAAAGTGGAGGGCCAACAGCAGGAAGATAGCATGGCAGAGATGAACCAATGCATGCTGGTTAATGTAGATGGTCTCAGTTCACCAATAAAAAGAAACACAGGGAAAGTGGATCAAGAAACAAGATCCATCGATACACTCTACAAGAAATACACTTAACTCAAAAGGAAATTCATGGACTGAAAATCAAAGGAGAGAAAACAATTGTTCAATGCAACAGGAGACCAGAAAAAAGCAAGGGTAACTTGCCCATCAACTGCAGAATGGATAAGAAAGATATGGTATTTTCATACAATGGAAAGCTATAAAGAAGGAGAATCTCGAGGTTCTTGTAGGTAAATGGATGCAACTGGAGATCATACTCAGGGGTGAAATGGGTTGGATTCATACAGGTGAACACTGAGTTATCTCCCTACCATAAAAACCTGAAGGAGTTAGTGGGATCCAAAAAGCACAATAGATATTATGAAAGTGATAGGGTAGGAAACACCTAAAAAGAGAAAGTGGTAACCACTGTTAATTTCCTATTATCTTAAGGTTTTACTGTACCAAAATTATCTGTGTGTTTTATGTAACAGTGACACAGTACATTACCAGTACTATTCAGGTCGCCTCTCAGTGCACATATTTTTGTGCTCGGCTCTTTCTCCTATCCCCAATCCTCACTGTGTCTGGGCCAACTCTGGTCCTTCCTCAATTTTCTGGCTCTAGAATCTCTTTAGAACGTTTTCCCAGTATATGTATTTTCATTCCTATAAAGTTCCTTATAAGCAGTGTTTTACCTCAGCTCCAAAATGCTCCATTATTTCTTCAAATGTCCTACCTTCCCAGTCTCTCTTGTCAATTTCTCAGGCAGGTCAGCTACCTAAGATCCTTCCTGTTGTGTACACTTAAGTGGCTATGTGTGGGCTTAACATCCACCAGTGGAAAAGTCATAACCACTCAAACCTTCACCGTCAATTCAGTCTAATCACCAGATATGGAACAAAATCTCATTGGTGTGAATTTCCCAATATGAATTTGTAAGGATAAATTTGCCTTTCCTGACATGCTTGCCTTTCTACCCTTGAATTTCAAAAAAGATAAGTTCTAGAGCAGAAAAGTAAAGTCTCTTTTTACTTCAAGGTCAAAACATTTATAAAACTTTCTCTCTTGTGCTCTGGGAAATCTGCAGACTCAAAAATTGTCAGAGACTCACATCATCTGCTCAACAGCATGACAGAGATTAGACTGATTTTAAAGGCCTATTTAGAGGATCTGGGGTTGACTGCCAGTACCTTGATAGAAAAAGTCATAAAATGAAAATACAGAGTGTGCCTGAGAATCATAGATAAAATTTCCCAGTGACCACAGATATCCTGATGAGATATCTATCTATGAGCTTTCAAAACCTAGAAGAACTGATCCTTCCCCTGAGACATCTGCTTCCAGGTGAATCACAAGATAGCCACAAAGACCTCAGAATAAGATTAATTATCAGAGCACAAGGACAAGAAAAAACATTTTTATAATACTTGAGCAGCAAAAATGAGTTTGCAATACTTTCTTCCATATATACCTGGCTACATATACCAAAAATCATGTTATCAACACTGCATAGACATAGCTACTTCATGTGATAGAAAAACTACTGCAGAAAAATTTTAATTTGTCTTGGTTACTTTTCTCGTTGTTGGGACAAAACACCTGACACCCAAAGTGAAGCAAGGAAAGGTTTACTGAGCTTACAGTTTCTGGAGATTTCAGTCCATAATCAGCTGGCTGCAAGGCTGGGTGGCATGGCACTGGGGCAACACTTCAAGGCAGCAGCCAGAGCAAAAGAGAAAAATGCAACCCTCTTCTCTACTCTCAAATTGTACACAGGCCACCCCCCCACACCAAAACCTTCAGGGTGGGTGTAACACTGGCAAAATGTCCTTGCCTTCCTTTGCAAGGATGAGGATATTTACAAAGTAAGAACCCTGGCTCCCTGCTGAGTCTCTCAGTTAAACTTCTAAACTTCTCAAGTTGGCACAATGTATTAACCATAAGAAATTTAAAGCAACCTAGTCCCTACAATCTTTCTACAGTATCTTAAACTGAGTAGGTGTGTTTTATGTGTGCTGCATGTATGGGCATGGATATATGCAAGTGTAAGATACAGTAGAAACTGTGTATTTCTGCTATCTCTTTGATATGTTACCCTTATGTAGAGGGAGAAAGTCTGTGCATTCCATTACTTAAAAGCTGAATGACTCTAAATTTTTTGTAGCATAAGACAGATAATAAGTATTTGTTGCATGGAACTGAATTGATTTGATTTCCCTGGGTCCCCTAAGGATTCATAAGTTAAAGACTAGCCCCAGCCCATGGTGCTATGAAGGAAACTTTGCAGAAACCTGGAAGCAATGGGGCCTTAAGAGGTGGAGCCTAGTGGGAGGCCCTCCAGTGAAGAGGCCATGGGGACTGAAAACTCATATCCTGATCAGGAGGTGAACATTTTGCTCTGCTATGTGCTCCCTGCCATGAGGTACTGCCTTGCCACAGACCCCAAAACAACAGTCAACCACCATGAATTGAAACCTCTAAAACCATCAGCCAAAATGAAAATTTCTTCTTTATAAGTTGAGGTATTTTGTTACAGTAACCTACAAAATGTAGCCCTGACCTTTAGGATAGACTGTACATTTTTTTACTGAACATAGTAACATAATTTGTTACTATAACAAAAGCATTCAGAAAGTTTTGGAGCATGAAAGAACATGTAAGGGGCCATAAAAATAAGAATCTTAAAAAAGAGTTTTCCTTCTTTCCCGACCCGACCTCCCAAATGACTGTGAGGCCAAGGTCAAGGTTGCTTGTGAGCTTCCCAACTAAACCAGATGCTGAAGTATTCAGACACTCAAAGAAATATCCTCGCTTCAGAAGGGGCAAAAGTTATGCATAAAAACTTCATCCTGGCTCCCTTTGCAAACCAATCGTTCATCTCCTGCCCACAGCCGCCCTCTGGTCAACACCAGTGCTAACACACTTGATCCAGTACACGTGTCTAACAGGGCTTCTCTCTGACCACACACAGCTGTGTCTGCTCTTCAAGCTGTGTCTCCAGGGAGCTTTTCTGGATGTTCTCAGATGCCTGTCAGGTATTTGGAGCTCTATCAACAACTTTCTTAGGACTGAAGTGAATTTGGAGACTACTGTCCATGTACTCAGAAAACAACTTTCTCCCTTCTCACAGTGGCTGTCTGCAAATTGGCCAGATGTCTTTATTGGCTAATGCTGAACACCAGCTCTGTCGTCCTCGGGCTCATCCCTCAGGCACTCCTCTCTGCAGGACCTGCAGCTCATGGCCTCAGTGGGAAGTACCACCCAGGCTACAGAGAGCCCCGTCCTCAAGGAGCTGACCACAATCTTAAAAAGATGCCACAAGAAGTCTGGATTTCACTTTCAATCTTGCAGTGTTTTTGTAAAGTAAAGCCACCATTGAAAAAGTGATGCCATTCTATCACACTTGGTCATAAGGCCTTGGTGAACCAGTGTAGATTGAACATCCCTAACACCAAACTTCAAAATATAAAATGTTTCAAAATCTAAAATATTTTAAACAACTTATAATCTCACCAGTGGAAAATTCCATGCCTGACTTGGTGTAATGGGTCTCAGTCCAAACACAAGCATACTAAAATGCTAGATAAAATGACCCTTAGGCCAGGGGTAGCAAGTATATACCAAACATAAATACACTGCATGTTTACAATTAGGTCTCAACCCCAGCATAGCTTGTTATGCATATGTAAATACTCCAAAATTCAAAAAGGTCCAAACTTGTGAACCCTTCTGATTCCAAGCATTTCAGATAAGGTGTATCACACCTGTATCAGAATGAGAAATGATACAGAGGCACAGGGTGTGCTCTCACTCACCAGGTATGGGGTGGGGTGCTAGGGATCTGCTGATGTCTTCCTACGGAAGCCACTGTCATGGTCACTATACCAGACACTCTGCAGGGTACAGCCCTCAGGCAGCATGGCCAGTGTGAGAGGCCAGGCTGCCTGCTCTTGGAAGCAGGTAGGAGGTGATAGCCTGGGCTCATTGTAAGAAAATGAAATGGTAGTCACGAACAGAGCTTGGGCCTCCTAAGCAGCAAATGAAAATTGCCACAACAGTCTGAACATTCCTTACTCAAAAGGTTTGGAGCGAGAGATGTTTCACAACTTGAATTTTTTTCAGATTTTGGAATAGTTGCATATATATAATGTGATATCCTGGGGTTGAGACCCACATCTAAACACAAAATTCACTTGTTTCATGTACACACAACACACATAGTCTGCGGGTAATTTTTATCAACATTTTAAATAATTTTGCATGAACAAAAATGTTCATGTTGTGGAATTTTTCACTTGTAGTGTCACATGAGTGCTCAGAAAGTTTCAGATTTGGAGATTCCTACTTCAGATTTTCAGACTTTCTATCAGTCTAAGTGGCACAAACCTTAGTAAAATACAAAGCTGTCCATAGCAGCTTTCTCATTAAAATTTCACCCCTATTTGTATTCCCCCTCATCCCTTAAAATTTTTTTTAGAAACTCTCTATGGTAGGTACTTCCCCAATTGAAAGCAAAGAAACCCAAAATTCAGATTGAGTAGGTAAATGAACTTGTACCACATTTTATTAATAGCAGAATACGGATTTCATGGCAAGAGTGTCTGAAATTATGGAAATGGTTAGTTATTTTTTTATTTCCTACACACTCATTACGAAAGCACTAGCATTTAAGATGAAGACATAGCCTTGGAGAAGCAAGAGTAAAGAATCAATTTTGTTTCTGTTTCCACTTTGTTTCTAGAAACATCTTGTTCTCTAGTTGTATGTAAGGTTCAAGGAGCCCTCAAATAATGTACTTCACTTTCACATTAAATAAAAGCATTTGGCTTTATAAAAAATAATTAAGGAGCCCAGTGGCCTTAGATAGAAATAATATTGTCAAACACATCTTTAAAAAAAATGAACCAAGCATTTTCTGGAAATATCGTCTATTCTGAGGTTGGATGTGTGCCTTTTTAAACCACGAAAAAAGCATGTGCAGTGCTCAGGGTTCCAGGGAGCAGTGCTGGCCCCAGCTGGCCTGCGCTCGCTCTGCCTCACCTCTCACTGGGTTAGGCACAGGTGGCTGGAGTGCTGGGCACAGCTCATTCCACCCTGCAGGCTGGTGGCCTCTGGCATAACTGCAGACATGCAGGGGATACTGCATTCTACCCACTACACATGGTTCACTGTCTCCAAGACCAGAAAGTTGACCGTCAAAATTCAGGGCTATGGCTTGAAAAGCCAACAGAAACTGCAGCTGTCATTTCAGTGGAGTTCTTGTGGCAGCAGTCAGGGCATCGTGCGTCACAGTGTCTGCAGAAAGCATCGTGCCTGGGCCCAGTCAGCACTCACCTGTTCTACCCAGGAAAACCTGGCTGCAGGTTTCCCCATCTGAGCATGGTCAGCCTCCTGCCAGGCACCAGAGCTTATGCCAAGACCAGCAAACACCATGGATCCTTCTGGAGAGCCTGCATGTTTGCTTCTGAAAGTCCTGAGAGATGCCAAGATGCAAAGGAAAAGAACAACGCTGGTTTAATTGGGAGGCCTGTGTGGGCCAGAGGTGAGTGTATGGTCACCAGGAAGTGTCCTCCACCCTGGCTGAGGCGGCACGGGTCTCCGCAGAGCTGTTCCCAGCAAACCCAGCCCTGTGTCCAGCACTGAGACACTACCAAGAGGTGGTGAGAATGCTCCCCACCTCAGGAGTCCTGCTCCATGCTACCCTTGACACCCAGTGCTAGTTACTCTTCGTCCGTGTGGTTTGCAGCAAGTTTTAGTTTACTCATGAATGGAATGGAGAAAGCAATTCTTGTGTAAAAGACAGAAGAGTCCAGTGAGGGGGTTGATTTCCTACAGGCTGGTGCAAGCAAAAGAACATTCTTGGATGCGAGATGGAGGCTGGGGTATTAACGCAAATAAAAACCAGTTATGAGCCTGGCGTGGTAACACATTCAACATCATCCCAGCACTCTGGGAGGCTGAGGAAGGAAGACTGCAAGTTTGAGTCCCACTGAGGGAGTTAGCAAGACCTGTCTCAAAATAAAAAAATAAACTAAGCCTGGGATATAACTTAGTATTCAGGCCCTAAGTTCAATACCCAGTACCACGCACACACACAAGCACCCTCGCAAGGAGACAAGAAAGTCACTGGGAGCCTCCCAAGAGTCTGAAGGAGGGAGAGGGAAGGGGACCTTCTTTGAAAACACAAGGGAGGTCTTTTGTTCCTAGCTATTGCTGGGTCATGAAAGCAAGGGAGATTTCTTAGCCATAGCTGCTTTTCGCACAGTATGGGCTCAGGTAAGTTCAACATGGTCACCACAAGGATTCTTAAAATTAAATTACATTTTTAAGCATATAATAACAAAAAACTGTCCCTATATATGGGATGCTCTGTAATGTTTCAACACATACACACACTGTATAATAGTTAAATCAGGTTAAACATCTATGTCCTGAAACATTTATCATTTCCTGATGGTGAGAATATTCAAAGCCTGCAGCTTCTGAGATACGCAGCACGTAACAGTTTCCTGCAGTCACACTACTGCGCAGTAGCAGCCCAGAGCTCCTTACCCTTATCTGGCTCCAGCTAGCACCCACTGACCAACCTCCCCAGCCTTCCCACCCCTCCATGTTCCTAAGTCTCTAAGATCAGCATCTGCAGACGCCATGTGAACAAGAACCCACACGGTGACTTTCCATGCC
>RJWT010038709.1:0-12809 GCA_004365215.1 Cuniculus paca | reverse complement strand
CATTGCCTCCCTAGTGTAAGAAACTGAAAGACTCAATAAGATACATAATTCCTGATAAATATGGAAAAATGGTTCTGAAATCCAATGGTGCTTTTATTCTTGGATTTGATTGGTTTAAGATGCTTTCCTACTATTTGAAAGCAATAAGTGAGAAAATAGGAACAGCTCTTTTGAAAAATGAGACACTAAAGTAGCCATTGCTCATTTCCTGTTATCCAACTTGAAGACCTGTAATGCTATTCTCTTTTATCTGGTTCTATACTACCTTGTTTTGTTTGAGTTTATTGTCTGTAAATGTAAGAACAACCATTTTGAAGAAAGCAAGAGACACTAGGGTAACCATTGTTAATCTCCTATTGTTATGTTTTGAAAACCTGTATAGCTTGCAGTGTTCTGCTTTGACATGCTATATTGTGTTTGACTCTATTCTGTTTTCTTTTGCTTTTTTCAATCTGTTTTGTTTTGTTTTGTCCTATTTTCTTTAAAATAAAAAAAAAAGAAATTAAAAAAAAATCTCAGCAATAGATTAATCCTCATGACCCGATCACTTCCCAAAAAGCCCATGAGTTAGCAACCAAATGTTTTACGCACGGGTTTTGGAAGACATTTGAAATCCAAATTACAACATGGTCTCTCAATCTACCCTGTTGGGGACCACAAATTGTAAACTGAGTCTAGAGGACATCTGAGACTGTCCTTGCCCTGTCCTTGGAGCCAGATTGGAATGTGGAAACTCCCTGTTTTATTTCTGGCCACAGCTAAAAGCCCTAGGGTTAGTGACACTGTGGTGCTCACGGGGCAAAAATAAGACCTGGTGAGGATAGTAAGGCACCTGAGAAAAGGTGCCCCCATCTCATCCTTGTAAGAATGCTTCTTTCTTACTAGTCCACCATAGTTGCTATTACCATTCCCAGAAACTCTCACTGCCCTTCACCAATTGTCTTTGACACAGATGTAATCAATAAGTACCAAGGTTCTGGCTGCCTCATGGCCTTTTGTTCGCTGAAAACTGCTGATCACCCCAGATACCTGGTGTGCAACTATTTTGTTTCTCTTTCCTCTCATCCTGTGCCATAATACCTGTCAGGAGTTTGAAGCCCACTACAGGTGTCTCCAAAACTACCCCTCTCCTCTTTGGTTTCTGTCTTCTTCTTGTTCATTGTCTAAAATTTTCTTCTACCTTTTTCTCAAAAAGAATCATGCCATTAGTTCAGGTGTCCACTCCTATAATTACAGACTATCTCAGCTCCAAAATTCTTGCCATTAAGCTTTTGAGCTGTCCTTATTCTGAAAGGTAAACTGCAAGAGTAATAAACTTTAGCTTCGATATATTTCTGTGTTGGAAAACAGGAAGATCAAAACAAATTTCTCTTCTCTTACCAAATTTTGACCTCTGTGAGTTTTCTTTCATTTCTACAATGAGACTTCTTTAACTAGAGCCAGTCTATTGTTTTGGGGATTAATAAGGAGATTTAGTAGGGATACCCACTGCACTACCAAACTGGAATCCAACAGATTCATTCAGGAGACCTATTTCCATTCTTTGCACACGCCTATGATACAATGTACACATGCATCAAAAATAATGTAACTGTGTAGCTTGTAGACCTGGGAAAAATGACAGAATGAAAAAAATATATAAGGCACCCATAAACGTCTTAATTTTTCACAGACCTCGTATATTCTCCTTCACTGGCTACTCTAGGAAATGACGGTAGCAAATGCATGACAACCATCAATTTCAGACTGCTGTGCTAAACCTAGGTGAAAGTGGACATGACTACTACAACATGTTGGAGTAAGGAAGCACAATTAAATCCCTTATTTCATCTATTTGAGAAGTACTCAAGGGTCATTTTGAATGACAGTTTTCTAGCTCTACACAGTTTAACCCCAGAAAATGGAACCCCCATAGACAAAATTTCCTCATTTTATATTGTTCTATTCCTCATTTATTTATATGCTTGATAACAGTCTTTAGAAGGATGAGGCACTGAGAGACTACTAAGGGTTTCTTAAGGTAAAGAACAAGTCTCAGACTATACATGTGCATATATATGTGCATTGATACACATGTGCATATACATGAATATGTGTATATGTAGAACTGTATTTCTATAACTTTTTGTTTAAGGGAGAAATATTTTATACAGTCATCTTTTTAAAATCAATCTCATGAGGGGAAAAGTAAATATATGTGATATGAAAAGGAAAGATCTAGTACAATGAATTTTAAAAACTAATCTTCATCTACCAATAAATGAACAGATACAAAAACTTAAATTATCATTTTAAATTCCACTGAGGGAGATGCCAGTGACAGCCACTTAAATTGCAACAATTTTGCTTTTACCCATGTCATCCCAATCTAACATACAATGAAACAGATTCATTTTATGCAATTGATACAAATTCATTCAGCTAGCAAATGGAAAAGCCCTAGTAGCAATAGTTTGGTTATGACAGTAACAACAAGCTACAGTAAAATCAGAGACTGGGAAAGTGATTCTGGATAAGAAGAGCTTTCAAGATACTAGGAACACAACTCTATAAAACTACGGTATATTTTAATTTTTGCATGAGTTTCTGGCTCAGTTGACGCAGTGACCATTTTATTTTATTTTATTTTACTTTGTTTTTTTTTACTGATTCACTTCATATTTTCCGTATTGAGCTGTGATAGAAAACTATAAGCAATTCTTTAATTATAAATACATTTTAAGTATCAATGTCATACAGGTAAGTCATTTATCATTCAGCATATATTATTATAAACATTATAATCTATTATTTTGCAGTTATTGATCCTGACATTCATGCAAAGCAAGCCTATATTCTAAAAAGTAGTGAAGCATGATACTGCCCACATTGTATCTGGCTCATCACAAGTAACATTATCTTAGTAAAAAAAAATCTATTGCAAGTGTGTTTATACCTGGGCCCTATGCAGCATAGAAAAGAGGATGTTAGTAAAATTGCAACTGATATTTAAGAATGTCCAAAATTAAAACTTAAAAACTTGAAAAAACTAATTTTCTTAAAAGTGTTTTTAAATGTTCATTATAAGATAGGAAGTGCTACATTTTCTTAAAGAAGGGTAAGTATCAAGGAAGATACAGTGAAAGAGAGACATTTCACTGGCCAGGCTAAAGTGAAGAAACTACAGCTCGTGTCCTGTTCTTATATGCCCTTGAGTTAAAAATGATCTTGAACTTTAAATAAATGAAACAATAAAAACAAAAAAATACTTTGTATCACATGACAATTTCATAAACTCAAACTTTATTTTCCATAAGAAACAAATGTTTTATTGAATATGGCCATGTCCATCGATCGTGCATGTCTGATGGCTGTGTTCAGGTTGCAGTGGCAGGTGATGTACAAGTGACAGAGACAGAGGCTATAAGATCTGGGCTTACACAGCCTGAGGTATTTATAATCTGGATCTTCACAGAAAAACCACAACCCACAATTCATGGTATAGAGATTGAATCAGATAAATAATAACCCCTAAAACTGTCAATGCACAGATGATTGAACTAAATAATTAATATTCCCAAAGAAATATACATATATATAATTTTTATAAGGACCAGAGATACAACTCAGTGGCACAGTGCCTGTCTGGCAAGAACGAGGTCATGAGTTCAATTTTCAGTACCAAATAATAATAATAATAAATCAATTTTATAGTATCTCTTTTTATTGTCGCCCATCACTGTTTCCTCTGTGCTTTCCATGACTCACTAATGACTTCAAAGAAAAGTAAATTTTACAACACAAAATTTCACAGTTCTTAAATCTAGCACTAGCCAAACTCCAGTGGTGTCTCTTATAGTATTAACTACCTGATGCTCAGAAGTTGTTCTGCTACTCATTAGCTACACAAATCTGATGGCTTTACCATTCAATTGGAACTTCTCAATAGCCTACCCTCTGTTCATCTCTATGAAATCACTCTATTTCACACTAGACCAAAGTGATAACTCTTATCCCCCCTCTTTTTTTTTAAAGCACATCTCCTAGTGACATTCTGTTTTCATACTTTTTATCACTTTTTCTGTTGCAACTAAAATTTTCCAAATATAAATTGGATGTGTTGCTGCACTGCTGTAATCCCAGTTACTTTAAGAAGGCTGAGACCAGAGGATTGCATGTGTGTTCTGTACCAGACTGGACAATTTATTGATACTTCATCAAAAAAATCCAGTTAAAAAATAAATAAACAAAATGTCTTGGGATATAACTCAACACTTCCTGAGTTCAACTGCCAGTAAAATCTTCAAACACTAGGTACTTTTATGGATACATCAGTACTTTCTTGTGTTCTTCCTATAATGACCATCATTCCTTAACTGCCTCTCACAGTATGTCTAATTTGTAGGTGTTTGATTTATTGTTATTACCTAGAATTTTTTGAAGTGAAAACTGAGTAATATATAGAAACCAATGCATAATGTTTTAAAATATCTATTTCTCTAAGAGTATGCATTTCTTTTTGTTTTAGATTCATGAAAGGTGAGAGAGAGAAAGAGAGAGACAGAGACAGAGAGAGAGATTTTGAGATTTGAAAGCAATACTAGCAAATGCCAATGACACAGCTCCTGGTCTGACATCTGTGTTCCAGCCCCAGTCTCCAGCTCTCTGCTGAATGAAATGATAGAATGCGTGCTGTGGCCATCTGTACCAATTAGCTGAACACTAATGTTCATGCTGCAGCTGATGGTTGAGACCTCTGCAGCACAATAAAGGGTTTGGAAATTCTATTTGCCATTTTGCAGAAAGGGATAGGAAATATTATATTGATCAAGGCTATAACATAAGAACTCATTCATTTCAAAGCAATCAAGAGATATTAAGACAGCAAATATTCTCACCTAAAGAATAAAGGGGTTGGTGGAGCATCAAACATACATAATTATGAACAGTTGTCACCTTCTCTATGGGATGAGTGGGAAAATCTCTTTATCTGCAGGCATCCAACTGGCAGAGTCAAAAATGCTCATTGTGTACACTGATGTCTGATGAATAGTATTCATATCCATAGCTTTCTGTTATGTCTAAAGTGCTCACCTGTAGCCTTATAGTAATGAAAGCAAACTCATCTCATTTTATATTATGATAACTGAGTAAAGAACATGTTCACAGTAAATGAAGATGATAACTTTTCCCTTTAAACCGTTACAAATACATATTAGCTAGTTAAGACAGAAATAAAGTTCATCTTGTGCTGTTTATTGGGCTATAAGTTTCTGAATTTATATCTAGTAATGGAGTTCACAGAACCATCCTGACTTTAACTTTTGTTCCAATAGATTTAGTGTTAGGTATATTTGTGCCAAGAATATTTTACTTAGTATTCAGGGCCGTCAGAACATTGTGTAAGCTGATAAAAATATACTTTGGCCTCACTGAAGCAGTAACTGCCAATGGAGCAACTGCCTTTGGAAACTGGGCTGACTAGTGATCCAGGGAGAGTGCTGGCATTTTCATGGTCCTACAGAAATGGTCTTCATTTCCCCTGAAATTATCTAGGTACTCCTAGTCAATTTAACACAGTCCACTGTGCAGCATTTAGTTGCCTGTGTCCACCATCCCACATTTTTTAATATAAACTTTCTGCAACAAATCAAGTAGACATTATCCAATTTTTTCATGCCTGTATCTTGTAATTTGAACAACTACTTTAAAGATAACAATACACAATATATTAACCAGTGTTAATCTCATATTATTTTGTTTTTAAATTCTGTATCATTGTTTTTATTATTTTTCTGTTTTTAAAATTAAAATGTACAATAGGAAGCAAGAACCTTTCAGAACAGGATGAAGAAGGCATTCTTTCCTATTCACTCCTATATTGGGAAAAAAATTAATAGGTTAATATTTAGTTTGCATAATACACAGTACCACAATCAGTGGGAAATTTATTTCTGCCAGAATGTAGTTCTAGTGACAAATATAGATACTGCAGTTTGATTTCTTCCTCATTGTTCTGCCATTTAAAACATTTGTGTGAAAATAAGAAAGAAAAAATAAAGATAATAATTAAGTATTGGTAAAACTGAAATATAAAGTAAAAAAGCAATCTGACCCCCTAGTTGACTGTTTCTTTGTGTCTAGGAATTCCAATATCATATTAAGTATAATTATGTTGTATTATAATAATAGAGGTTTACAAAACTATCACGAACTAGAACATGAGTTGAACCTCCATGCTTTATGATGCTATTTCCTGAGGTTGCCCAGCTTACTGAACCTAATCTCACTCAGCTTCAGCAGCAGAAGGAAATATTAAGAGTTCCATCATTGTCTGAGAGGTGAAATACATCTTTGAAGGCTCCATAAAGGTAGAAATGGAAATATTATAAAGCTTTCACTAAGGAATTGAAAACACAATCCATATTTGTTTTTCAGGTGTAGAAGCAAATGTCTAAGATTTTCTTCAGAGAATCAGTTTCACCAAAATATTACCAGAAAATGTCTTTAAATATAATCTAGAAATTGATATTATTCCTAAAATCAGCTTTTAAAGCAAAAACACATGATATTCAAATATCAAAGTAGAATAAAATCAAGCAAACACAAAACTAAATTATTAGAATAAATACTGCATTATTAGCCTAAAATAACATACCCTCAGACAACATGTGCTTTAAAGTCTTTTGTGATAATTTTAAGCAGTATAGGTAAATAATATGCATCTATATTTTAAAACTATTAAAAATTTGCATATTTTTCAATTTCAGGCAAAAATCTCAAAATTTCAAAATTAGAATAAATTTTCTGCCACAAACTTAGTTTCACAAAGGCAAAGCATTTTTGTATTTACCACTGTAAAACAAGAATATCCCTAAATGGTTCATGATATGAAACAAAAGCTCAGAAAATATAGTGAAGTACATGAAAGATTAATCAATTTTCAGAACAAAAAATGACAAAAGAATAACATTTTATAATTTCTATGTGCACTAATACACACTTTTCTCACTTTATACCATAAATTCAGGCAAATTCTTTTAAAGATTGTTGGGTATATTTTAATAACTTCATAATTTTCCTTAAATTGGTTGTCTACTGTCACGGGCTAAATCGTGTCCTTATAAAAGTTCATATGTTGAAGTCCTAAACCCTAGCACCTCAGAATGTGATCTTTCTTGGAGATAGGGTCTTTGTACAGGTAATCAAACCAAAATGAATTTATAAGTGAACTTTACTTTGACTGGTGTCCATCCAAAATGGAGAAATTTGGGAACAGATATTCACAGAAATAGTGCTATGTGAAGAAGGAGAGGTCATGGTGATATTTTTACAAGGACTTCCAGCAACGACTGCCAAGGACTGCCAGCAACTCTCCAGAAGCTAAAAGGGAGAAGAAACAGACTTTCTCATATGAAATCTCAGAAAGAGCAACATTGCAGAGAGATCTTCAAGCCTCAGGAAATGTGAGCTAATACATATATATATAATTTTTTTATTTAGACTACCAAATTTGTGGTATTTTCTTACAGAAGTCCAAGCCAATTCATATATTTGCTTGTTATTTATTAGAATATACAATTATTCTGTTATGAATATTACATCATTTTATTTAATGAGAATATTATTTACCTTAGAACACCATTATTCTTACTAAAATAAAGGTCGTGAGTCTATATTTAGTAAAATATTTTCAACTCTGAAAGTTTTTGTAACTAATTATGGAGATCTTCAACTAATAGAATAATGTTTGGGAGTTTTCAATACATACAACTTTAAATGTCAGATTTATATGCATCATAGAAGATGCATTTCAAGGAGATTTTTAAAATTTTCTAGTTGACTTTGTAAGGCTGACTATTAAGTAAAAAACCTATCTATGAGCTAGTTTTTTTAAGTTACCTTGGGTTCACTTAGCCAAATATATAATAAAATGCTTGTAAACTGGAAAAAGTATATATAATACTAAATAAATATAAAATAGCTGTATCTTACCCTTATAAAGGACTTTGAAATTTTAAAATTTGTTTTCAACTATTTTAATCATCACATCATATCTATGGGGCAGTATCTTAGGTGATATTTTTGTCAACCAGAAATAGATCATGGTCCAGAGGAGCTAAATGCTGAATTTTGTATATGACAGAGCTTTGAAAGAGGTAAAGTAAAATTAAAGGCAATGTTTTTTTAAAAAAAATAATATATATTGTATACTGCTATTGCATACATTCACTATATAAAAGTCACCATGGTACTTTAAATAAAACCCCAAGTAAAATCTTTTAATGGAATATGGCAGAAGTGCATGTCTCCAACTCTAGCTTTGTTTAAATTTTACAGTCTTTAAATGAACTACCCCTGGAAAATGTTTGCCTACTTTGTGTCAAGGTCTTGCAAGCTCAGCACAAATTCTTACAACATAAACTTAATTTTCTGCCTTCATTTTTGTCTCTGCTGTGCAATGCTTTAATAATGTTATTGAACTTATTAAAACCTCCCTTTTACAACTGCTTATGTTTGTGTGCATATGAGCTAGATCTTATTCAGGCTCAGGAAAACTGACTACAACCCTGTAGCTATGATTACTAATGACTTAAATATCAAATCTGGGGCAGGTAACTTAACTTCAAATTTAAATATGCTCAAAATGAATTATTGTCCACTTATAAATTTGAAGTAAATCATTAAATTGCATACTTTATATCTAAATATATCTTAAGGCCTTTGCAATTACTATTCTGTTGTCATTAATAACTTTGGAAACCATTCAGAGAATTCAGTTCAGGTGGTCTATTGCGTTAACAGTAAGTATGCATTGCTAGCACGTATCCCTAAATATCCCCATATCCACTAGTTATGCAAAAGACTTGAAACCATCACTGGGACACTTGGGAATTTTAGAAGTACTACTTAATAATTAGTGCAAGACAACTTGTAAATAGTGAGAATGCAATATTTTGTATTGTTTCATATAACAACCTATCTTTTGTAATGAACCTTTCTATTGTCTTTCATCCCAGTTTGATTAAAATTTAACTCTTCGAGAAGATCAGAAGCAGACTATGATTTTTTACCACTTCCTAAAAAAAGTGAATACAGGAGTGAAAATGGAAAACTATACTATGCACCGACATAGTCCTTTATACTCGTAAAAAGTAATTCTTACAATAAAAAACCCATAGATAACACATTGTGCAGAAGTTCACGCTTAGTCACTGAGGGTGGTGAATTAGGTGGCTGCACCAATATAACACATTCAGAGATAAACCAACTTTTGTGGGCAACCTTGTAGCAATACCATTACTGAAAACACTGCTAAAAAATCACATTCGTTGTGTCATAATGACTTGGATAAGAAATAGTTACTTTGTAGTTCAGGGCTTTCTTTGATTCTGCCCTCATTGGGATGAAAAGCCTGTTACTGAGATTTGCAAACCCTTTAGAATATTATGGTGTTACTGTACTTTTGTTTCAGTTCTATATGATAGCATACAACTAAAAAAGGAAAAGGAAATAGAAATAATTTAGGACATCATTAATGTTATATACAAAGAACTTTTTTAGTATAATACTAATGAATATATGAATAAACACATTAGAGATAAATATATAATAGAATCTAAAACAGAAATTGGAACGACTTAAGCCTAAGCAGGAAAATAACCTAACTTATCTGTCATAAGATACAGTTGTTCTTTTCAGTATTGGAAGACGCATCCATAATTCGAAACTTTTTAATTACAAACTCCTAGCACTGCACTGAATAACTAATTTCTTGCCATTAGTGATTACCAGAAACTTGTCAAAGTAAATGAAGCAATATTCTTTACTAAAGAATAATGTTTAATTGGCAGTCCTTTGCTCTGGGAATATTCCAAATTCACTGTAAACGGAATTTCCTGCCCTCAAAAAGTAATGTTGCTTTGATTTTCAGCAAGGCATTTTCTCTCATATTAATTTTAATGAATTTGAGATCAGTTTTGCACCTGGAAAATCAATAAAAAGCATAAATACTTTTCAGTAAGAAGCTGACAACACTCTGGCATGTAAAATCCATCTAGCAAACACTGTCTAGAAATTAAAATGTCAACAGCTAATTTTTGTACTGAATAAATGAAGCATTCATACTCTTTGTTGCTCTTGTTAATAACATTGCTAATTACAATATTATGCTCTTTTCTTTGAACACTGTAAAAACTTTATACAAAATATACAAAGGCTACAAATTATGTGGCCTTTCAAAGATCAGATCAACACAAACTTATTCAGAAGAAAAGATCATTACATTGATCTCAAATTCAAGGATCAAAATTGTTACTTCTGATTATTTTCTTATATGCCTTTCTTAGCAGGACTAGTACGATGACCAGATCTGCTTGCTAACCTCTATGCTCATAACTTAATAATTGCTTCATTTGGAGTCTGGGCTCGGTAAATGTTTCTCAATTGAGTTTTATGAAATTGGATAATATATAACAACAAATGTTTGAATGAATAAATGAATTTTTCATCACTTAGGAAATGTCCCCAATTGATAAACTGTGGCTTTGTTTAGTTTGCTTAATGTCATTTCAATTACTCAAAAAAAGTAGGTTATAATTGAATTAAGTTACTGGATATTAATCTGAATAAAAATTCTCATTTTAAATCAATTGAATTGTTTAAGATGCTTTAAATCTTACAGTAAAAATTTTATGTATGTCTGTTTGACAGAAAATAACTTTAATGTGAATAATGAATTTTCATTTTTTGTCAGTTCACATTTTCTATGAAAAGTTTTTGCTTTGCAATATAAAGCAGACACAAAGGACGTTACATTACATTTTCTTACAAACCTTGATATTAATATTTTAAAAGTGTGGATCTTGATGAAATTTTTAATTGTTTTTTAAAAGTACTGATCTTTCAAAGCAGAAAACTTTCTCACAGAATGATGAAGGAAAGTGGGAAGCGCTCATTCATAAGGTGTGTGCAAAGAATCCACAGGTGATATGAATTTATTTCAGGTTTGGTGATAAGAAGAGCGCTAGAATCAGATACACATATATCTACTGGGAAAAAAGAAGCCAGAGACACAGACATTATCAAACTTTGCAGTTAGTCAAAGATGATCAATAGAAATTTGCCAAACTTAAAACTAGCTCTTGAAATATGATGTCTTCATTAGAATTATAAACAAAAATGTCCTATTCATAGGTATTTCCAATTAGGAGAATTGCTTCTCAGGAAAAACAAAGAAAAGAAAAAACCAGCAATGAATTGCACAGATGTACTTTAATGTAGTCCGAGACAGAAAGAAAGGATGAGATGACCACTTGTAGCTGCCTGCTAAACAATGTTCGGCTTAACCCTTTTTTACAGCTTGTACCTTGTTAGCCTGAGTTTCTTCTTTATTCCAAATAAGTAGCAGAGCTCCTCTCTCTTTTCTATCAGTAAGTTTCAGAACTTCTAATTTCCTGTTTTACTGCTTACTAAATGTTTGTCAAATGAGGAGCCTGCTCAGACCTATTAATTGGTATGGCTTCCCATATCCTGTCAGACTGACTTGGCCAGAAACATAGAAAAATAAAGACCTGCTAATTAGTTGTGTAGGTCTGTTACAAGTGATTTTACAGTGTAAAAGTGCACAGAAAACATTGAAGCTATTCATGATTTTCTTTTTCCTTTCCCTTTTAATCTTCACTTTGAAACCTATGCTTAATAAAACTTTCAGCAAAGGTATAGTACAGTAATTTCATGAAGTTTTGCTGAAGTTAACAAATAAGATTAAATATACATAAGAAATTTACATGATCTAGAAGTGATAGTGCTTTTAAATAGAATTCTTAAGAGATGATATAAATGTTTAAAAGTATAGCAGCTGTGTAAAATATACTCAAAACCAATTTATTATGTAAAAGGACCATAAAAACACGAACAAAATTTCCACAAACAATAAAAGTAATAGTAATAATAAAATTTTGATAATGCATTTAATTTCCACTCTTTTTTCTGCAAAAATATGGTGAAAGTGTTGTTAATGCAGTAAAACATAACATGACTCAAAGATTTGTTGATTTGATTCTTTGACAAGTATTCACAGTTTCTCTGGTGCATAAGTTCCTGAAATTCCAGTCCTTGGCAGCTGGTAAAACTGTCACCATAGGCATCAATGTGTTGGAGAAACTAATTTCTAATAAAGAGTATCCCTTTTACTGAAATAGAAGGTTCTTTTTCATTTTTTTTCTCAGTTACAAACTGCAAGCAATCTACAGAACTCTATGATTGGAGTGTAGAAATAATTGAAATAAGAACCATTACTGGGCACTTGCTAGTTACTGTCCCCTTAATGTTATTATTTCTACTTATCGTAATTATATTTTACTTACATGGCAGCTGAACCTCAGAGAGAATAAATGGTTGAAAGTCACCCAAGATAGAAGTGATATTGTACTGATCCCTGCCTGTCTACAGCAATTAGAGTTTACTATATTCCAGGTGATGGTCTAAGAGTTTTATATACATAAACTCACTGTGCTCAATTCGTAAAATGAAACAGCAGAAACAGATACCTTTCTTGTTTACATCTAGGTGAAATCCCCTAACTAATACCAACTTCAGGGATTAAGTCACCTCAAAAAAAGCCTATCATACATTATGCAAGACATGTTTTCTCTTGTTTAATTTGCATATAATTAAATTATCTTGTCCAATAATATTATTGCTCATGTATTCTCAACTTTATCTTTATACCCTGGCTCATTTAAATTTCAAGAAAGTATTGTGAAAAGTGCAGTGTTATATTATTCTAATTTTACAAATGTGTAAGAGACATCTAGGAACTAGGAACT
>RJWT010038708.1:0-12849 GCA_004365215.1 Cuniculus paca | reverse complement strand
GATTGTAAGTACTTATTTCCTCATGAACTATTCTAAATGCTAGAATAAATATTATTTGTGTTGGACAATAAAATGTTATGGCTTGATGTAATTTTCAAGTAGATAGGTATGATTTTCTCCTCCAGGTCTGTTTCATTTTTCCATTGCCAAGGACCTACCTAGGTTTTTCCAATACAGTGATGGAGATAGCTTGGCTTGCGCAGACTTAATAGAGCAAAGGGCCAAATCTTTCTCAAATCCACATTCGATAACAGTACATCAATAACACAAAATTGAGAAATATCAAACACTGAAATGTCAAACATCACAAGCCATAGTGGATTTTGTCATTTGGGTTTTTTGTTGTTGTTGTTGCTTGTTAGTTTTTGTATAAAGAAAGTACTTTCAAAACAGCACAGTATGTGGTGATGAAAGTAAAGCTAATGCCTTGGGTGAACTTTACTGTCCAGTATCTTATCAGTATCTTATCTTATCTTATCCATATCTTCTTGCACACTGGTTTGGAATAAGCAATATATTGAATATAATACTGTGTATATTTATAACATATTAAAAAGATTCTATTAACCTTAGCTTAAGAGCCTAAGATAATCTTTGTAAAATGAAACAGAAAATAAATTAAGTGGCGTCCACACGTCCATTAATTTCCTCAATACTACTGGAAGTGTAATATGTAAAGACCCTTCTACCTAAAATTAATTCAGAGTCATTTCCACATATTTTAAAAATATTAAGTACAAAATATTATGTCAGTACAATAGCAGTAACTACATAAACTAAAAAGACCTTTTCTAAGAAGTTTTGCCATTTCAGGGCAGTGAAAAAAATTAAGCCTGTTGAAATAGTGCTCCTAAGATGATAAAATTCAACTAAAAAATATTAAATGGGCCCAGATGGCTTGTTACTTTTTTGTGAATTTAAGGCAATGACTAGCGCAAGTCTGTGAAGCTAGCAGATTAGACATTTAGGGGCTAATCTTTTACCAAGATACAGGTTAATGACTGAAACCACTTCATGGCCAGTCCAACTGCTTATATACTTAGGGTGTTGATTCTAGGTCTAAAACTATCTGTGACTTCAAGACAATGAAGAATAATCCAGAATTTCATTAGTTGATATTTGTTTTAATTTTCTTAAATTGAATAGATCAGACCTGGGTAAGTTTGCCATTAAGAGGTCCATTCTGTTTCCTTGCCTTCTGAAACATTTTCAGAAGTACCTCTATTTTCAGTGTACCCTGCACTATTGAATGCTAATGGAACATCAAAATTTTAACCACTTCCTTTTGAGAATGGAAGATGTACATTTCTCCAAGTGTCAACAGTCAATAAACTTGAAAATTGTCCCACATGGTATATTATTACATTTTATGTTATACTATCATAAAGTAAAATTTTACCTAGCATATATTTTGACACTTCCCCTATGGGAAGTTTCTTTCACAACCTACTTTCAAAATATCATAATTTATAATTTGTTATCATTACCAGCAAGCATTATTCAATATTTCATGTGAGCATGTTACAAATGTTAAATCTTGTCTTGCTTAGTTTGCAGCTGTTGCCCATGAAATGTAAATGTTAGATTCGGATATATAATATAACTTTATTCCTCTTAATTTAGATATCAATTTTACCAGCAGTGTTGTATAACATCATCTCCAACTAATGATTTCATGCAAAGGGATATTTTGTATACCAGAATGTTGTCTGAGTTGATAATATTAGGCACTATTGCATCGTGGTCTTGCTACTTTCACTTTAACAAGCCGCCAAGAACATTTTCTTTTAATATATTTGAGCCTGGCTAAAAGTACATGGAAATTTTTCTTTCAATCAATTCTGTTTTACCTACATCACCTCCTATTTTTTCTTATCTATTCCTGATTCTCTCTTGTAACAGCTCCTGGAATTTAAACTTGTATTTCCATGGATGGTATCATTGAAAGGAACTTTCATTAGTTATTTAGTAGTCGATGAAACAGCTATAAAAGCATGATGAATATTTCTACACCATTTCTGAGTATACTAATGTTTGGTTTCAGAAGACATTATTGTTAAACTTACACAGTACAAAAGATTATTCACACTGTTGGTAATTTATTTTATTTCTATAGCAATAGCATCTTTAGAAAAATTGAATGCATTCAGAGACATGGTGAATTTGCTCTTATATGTAACAAATTTGTCCTTTACAAATTGACATTTTCTGGGATTCTAAAAATCTTATAAACTTGAAATGAAATTCTGTGTATTTGTTTTTTGTCTAGAGATTAATTTTAAGGTTCAAGATAAGTTTTTGATATTTTTACCTATTTTATTCTGAAAATAAGCATGACATTTCAGGATTAAGAAAATTATTATTTGCAACAATAACTGTATCAGTCTCCATGTCTTTTTTTAGGGCTATTTGGTGACAGCTAGATGATTAGGCCTGTGTGTGTGTGTGTGCAGAAAGATTTTCAGGTTGTTAATCTCCTATTGTTATGTTTTGAAGACCTGTATTGCTTGCAGTGGTCTGTTCTGAAATGCTTTGTTTTGTTTAACTCTGTTTTGTTTTGTTTTGCTTTGTTTTGTTCTCTTTAAAATAAAAAAAAGTTAAAAAAAAAAAGATTTTCAGGTGCTGCAGGAGACAAGCTCCAGAATTATGAATCTGGTATTGTACATCGTGGCAACCTCTCTTTCTTGAGACAGAGAAAGAAATTTTGAGGTTTCTCTTGGAATACAAATGATTAATTCCATGACCTAGAGAGTAGTAGTCAGTTTTCCTATTGCTAGGACACAATGCTCAACACCCATGACTTGAAGTAGGAGAGATTTAATTTAGCTCATGGTTGCTAGGGACTTAGTTCATGGTGAGCTGGCTTCAACGCAGGAACAATTATGGCAGAATGGTGCCAAAACAAAGCTGTTTAGTTCATGGTAATCAGGAAGTAGAGCAAGAGGAGAGTGCCAGAGAGGAAGAGGTGAGGGACAAGATACAGACTCCCAAAGACATACCTCTGTCACTCACCCAGACTCAATGTGTGCTGCACCAATCCCTTCTGTGAATCCCAAAGCCAATCAAGTTGACACTGTAGCCTAACTGGCTACACAATTTTATCCCACCTTGAAATGTGAACACAGTGTTTTAGGAAGAGAAAGAGGGAAGCACCTAACACAAAATGAAAGCATGTGAGTCCAAGGAGTAAGTTTTATTACTCTATGAAATGGAGAAGATCACTAATACCCTTTAACTTGTCCTTTAAAACAAGTCATAATTCCCTTTGTTCAGAAAGTACTAACGACATGGAAATGAGATTATTCGTTTCCAGAGAGCAACCTGGGTACACTGACTATCTTTAAATGCAGGATCAAATACCTAAAGATGTATAATGCAAGAGGTAAGTTAACCACGATTTCACAGTACTGTTTTTTATATCTGAGAAGCAGATTGATCTTCATCCACTAAGCACTAACAGGCCAAGATACTGAGCTCTATACTAGGGATTGCAGATTGTATAGCACTGTATTATTTTCTAAGGGCATGAGTGGTATCGCTCAGTTTTCTTTCAAGCATCTGTTTTGGAATATGGGTAAATGAAAAAAAAAGTCTTTAATATATTTACCTAAATATTATAGTTCTTTCATATTACTTATTCCTATCAAAACTTCAAATTATTAATCATCTACATGTTACGTGCAGGTAGATTGATTGGTGCTGAGTTAGAATATGGACAAGAATAGAGTGAAGGGGAAAATCAATATATAAGAAATAGGCTGTTGTACGATCATGAAGACATGGTGAAATTCTGATGGAAAATCCAGCTATAAGGAATCACTGTCAAGGGAGGTTGGTTTTAATACTAAGCTTTGCAGATAAATGTGATTTTATGAATGTTCATTTTTAATGTTTTTTTGTTCAATTTTAGTCAATTGTATGTGCCCATAAATTTGTTCATGTATTCTAGGTTTTCCAATTTATTCAAATATAATTTTTAAAATATTGTCTTATAATCCTAGGGATTTTAGTAGTCTGTTGTAATATATTGTTTTTCATCTCTAATTTTATTCATTTGAGTCTTATTTCTCTTATTTGGTTAGTTTAGCTAAGAGTTTATCAATTTTGTTTATCTTTTCAAAGAGCCAACTACTTGTTTCATTGGACATTTGCATTGTTTCTTTAGGCTATATTTCACTTATTTCTGCTCTGATCTTTATCACTTCTTTTCTGCTACTGGTTGGGGATCTGGTTTGTTCTTGTTTTTCTAAGCCCTTGCATCATTAGGTTATCTATCTGATATCTTTCTTTCTTTAAAAAATGTAGAGACTCATAACTATAAACTGCTTTTCCTGTATTCTCCAGGTTCTGGTATGTTGTATTTCTATTTGAATTTGATTATAAGAATTTTATAATTGCATTCCGTCCAGATTTCTTCAATGACCCACTGTTTATTCAAGGGTGTATTGTTAGATATACATGTTTTTGCATAACTTCTGTAGTTTTCTTGCTGTTTATCTTTAATTTCATTCCTTCATGATCTGATAAAATGTGAGTAATTATTTAAATTTTAAAAATATTTGTTAGGTCTTGCTTTATGGCCCAAAAAGAACTATTTGAAAAATTGCTTATCCTGATGATAAGAATGTGTATTCTGAAGCTGACAGATACTCTATAAATGTTTGTTAAGTTTATTGAATGTACAGTAAATTAGGATAATTTTTCTCCTTGCTCTCAGAAGACACTTCCGATGTGGCAACTAAACTACTGAGGATAAAATAAAGTTATCCTACTAATGCTATATACAGAACTATAAATTGATATTTATTAGGAAGGTGCAAGAGCATCTAAAACAATTTAGTATTGTTTTACTTCATTACAAGGTATATAGCATTTAGATTGTATCTAATTTTTGACTTTCATGCACCTTGATTCCCATGAAAGTTTGGATATCTTTGACTCATAATTAATAAAGCAGTAAATGTTATATTCTAAGAAGAGAGGTCTCATTTTATTTCTTTGTTTCCAAGTCTGTTTAGGATAGTTCCACTACCCAAGTATTTCCATATTGTGAAAAAAAATCTCTGTTATTTGTAAGTCTGACCCTTAGAACAGTATGAAATTCTCAGTTCTTAAAATTTTCTAATTCTGATACAATTATTTTTGCAGTACAAATCTTAGTATTTTCAAAATTCCTTTGTATTGGAGTATGAAAGTAAATTTTTCATGAAAGGGAAATTCTACATAAGGAATAAAAACTTTTATTATATATCAATTCTGAATGGAAATATTAAGTGACAATCTCCCTCCAGGATATGTTTATGTCAATTTAATTATAGAGCAATGAAGCAGTCTTTATGGTGCTAATAAACTAATATTACATATTTATAAAACTTCATTAATTTGGATGCTGATGATTTTATTATTAACAAATATTTACAGGATAAAGTATACTTCAGGCCACTATAATAAAATATTATATAAAATTTAATAACAAATTTCCATGTTGGAATAACTTGAAACTCATCCCTCACAAAATTATAATGATCACTATATTTTTCATCTTTTAGGGGGTGCTTTCTTACTGGATATTATCATAATAATTAACTATAGTTTAAATATTTTTAAAATGTGTGGAAAATGTATTTAATGTTTACTTAAAATTATGTTTACACAAATTTTTCTGATACGTAATTATCTGGGAATATATCATAATAGCCACTCATCCTTGTGCACATTATTGTTTTAGGAGGACTACTGGACTTGTATATAGAAGACATTGAATCTAAATCCATTGCCTTGGAAAATCAGGCAATAAAATTTGTTAATCTCTATTTCTATTTATTTTGTAAGGTTTTATAAGTAATAGGATATTTTACATTTATTTAAGACTATAAAGGTTCATTTTGAGCTTACAATTGAGAAGTACATCTCTAAATATTCTAAACCACAATCAGGTAAGATTTCTTTTTAAAAATGTAATGATTTTTCCCTTTTGAAAGCCATAAAGGAAAACGTATTAAATATCTAACCAAACACTTGTGTTAAAAATGTTATTTCTCAGAAAGATGGTATAGATAAACCTTGGAATGGCTTCAGAATGATAAAAGTACTAATTTTTATTATGTACTATACAAAACACATTTCCTCAAATCATGTCACTTGAACCTTACAATAACCTTGTATAAATGTGACATTTATTGATGTGATTTTACACGTAAAGATCCTAAGTTACAGAAGTTCTATTCTGAGAAAATAATTCAGTGAATACGATTTAAAGTTTTACCGAGGATTCAGTTATGTCTGATGAAATCTGAGATTTCATAAATAATTTCTATGGAGTTGTTAAGTGATTCCATCTACATTTTATAGCAGAGATTAATCCATTTACCATTCATAGTTTGATATGCTGATAACATAACACTGATCTTTCTGATTTGCTTTTAGTCCACTCCTCCATTGTAAAATGTGGAAACTGCAATATGGAGTGACGAATAAGATAATTTTATTGGATCTAATAGATTTTAAAAATTTGAAGACCAAAATCTGCAATTTCAATTGCCATAAGAAGATTCCTTAAGATTCTATAAGAAAATCATCTTGAATTTATAATAGGTATGAATAGGTTTGTCTTCTCACATTTACACCAAACTCATCACAATTATTAGTGAAATTCACTGAAGTTGAAAATTTTCTTTGGCTTTACACAACTTTTTCTATTTCATCTGAGTACTCTTTGCTTTTCAAAGTGCAAAAGATTTTCTTGCTTGTTTTATTTCTTTAAATAATCTGATTTTTAAGCTAAAATCATTTTGCTACATCATTTGCATGTTCCAAAGCAGTCTGATCGATAATAATATATATTCTTGTGAATACTCACCAGTGCTTGAAGATTTTTATATTTCTCGCAAGAGAGCTCCTTGAAGATTAGCTATGTTTGTGATTTGCAGTAAGACAATCCTGAAATACTGATGCAGGAAGAAGTCAAGTTCATGACATTGTCTTTGTGGAGTGTGGGGAATGGAACAGGGACTGCACACATGTCTGTCATATGTTTTTGGCAAGAAAGCCAAATTCAGCCTTATTAGTCTTCTTGCCTGAAATTCACAAATCTTTTTTCACCCGTCTTGGCACAGGACTTCTTCTGTTCCCCTACGCATATGGGCCAAAAACTTGTAGGAACTGCTTTTGTCAGTATTCTTTTCCATGACAAAAAGAAGAAATTGTTTAGGATCATTTGTTCTTGTTCTTAGGATCAGTGGTTCCAGGGAGAAGTTTTCCATTTGGTAGTTAATTCAGTGTCAGCGTTAAAGGCTAGTAAGACATTTATTGACTCCCAAGATTCCACTCATTTTTAGCTTATATATTGATCTAAAAAGATCTAAGTCCTTAACAAACGATGACATAGGATTGAGACATTTCAGATATGTTGGTTGAAATCTGAAGAATGTGGAGTTAGCAAAACACTTGTCTCTTTTATTTATCATTCTCAGTGTCCTGTCCAGTGGAGTAGTCCTTAGCCATACACGGTTATTTATGTTTGAAATAGAATTAATTAAATTAAAAATTCAACTTCTGAGTGTACTAACCACATTTCAAATGCTTAATACCTTTATAGGTTAGTGGTTGCCATATTGGAAAGTAAAATACGCAAACATTCTTTCACTGCAGAAAGTTCTATTATGAAGATTAGAATAAGGAAGAAAACAAAACATCAGGAATACATACTGTAGAGTTACCATTGGAATTTAGAACATTCTACATACACACACAGCAGAAAACGAGAAGGTAGGTGGTTTGTTGTACCAGTTGCAAAGCACTGTAAAATACTACTGATAAAATTCAAATTATCACTGCCTCATAGAGGTTTAAAACTTCTCCAAACTGTTGCATAGAAACTTAATTTTAATATATTCCCATAGGAATTATGCAAATATTTTCACAGAAGCCACAGTGTGTGATACCATTTATTACTAGTTATGAAAGTACCTACCCCACATTTGTGTACTTAGCATACAGGAATTGATAGAATTGTGATGTTATCCTATTGAACTAACCATGATAGATAGGAGCCCTGATAATTATGAAGACTTACTTCTAGTGTGCTCCTTGAACTAGAGTTTTTCCTAGATTTGGACAGCCTATTCCAATGAAGATTAACATAGGAATTCACCAATAACTGAACGGAGAACATTTGTCTCTGCAACATTTTTATTGATTACAAAATAGCAAATTGATATAAAGTAATATTTGCTATAGAGACAATAGAGATAGAAACTGTTACCTAAAAATTGAACTTTGAGAAGTAAAAAAGAAAAATCAAATAATTTTCTAAAATTTACACATATCTTCTAATCAGATGCAAAAAAGTAAATTATTTTCTTGTCACTGTGAACCAAAAATCAACATGGAAAGTTGAAAGAATTGGAGAAATGAATGATGCAGGAAGGAGATCCTGGAGAAGTTCAATCGTTCAACAAATATTTAATAGAGCACCAACAAAGCATTAGGTAATCTATATCAAATACTGGAAAATATCCACGATGAAGCGATTAAATTAATATCTTCAAGGAACTTTTATGGGAGAAAAACATCTACCAAAGATGATAGTGTATTCTGGTGATTTTACAGGTAATATCGAATCTAATATATTCCAGAAATTATATGAGTAGAAATATATGAGTAGAAGTAACTCAAAGATTTCTCAAGAATTTAGTGTCAGATAAGAACAATCACTATCTCTAATTTACAGGTAGAAGAAGTGAGGCAAAGAAAGAAAAGATCATTTTGCTGAAAATCTCATTGATTTTGAGTGGCAGGGTTGCACTGAAGCACAGGGAGTTCCGTGCCAGAGTCTGGGCATTTAATCAACATATTTTCATACAATTAAGGGACATTTCCTTTTGTCTGGGCTCAAGATTTCACATTTTCCTGTAGAGAAACAACTCATAGTCCACACTAAATAACACTTCTGTACTGTCATTTATAAACGATATTCCTCCATATTTGATCTATAAAAGTAACATAAGGAAGTATATATATATATATATATTCTGTATTATACCTTTAAACTCTGTTAATAAGCCATGTGTCTTATGAAATTCTAAGTGAAAAGAATTCTTTTTTACAACATACATAAATTAAATGGACCTTATTATACATACCAATTAATATCCTTGTATCACCACGATGGACTAACATAGTGGATGAAATTCAGTGGATAGTTCTTAAATAGAAGGAAAAAATGGAAACAAAGCTTTTGTAAATGGATAGGAGTAGAAGAATTGAAGGGAGGGGAGGGGAATAGGAAAAATAGAATTAAGATATATTATGTACAGGTACAAATTCCCTTTGATGAATGTGATCATTATGTATGGCAAATATGAACTAATAAAAAATAAATAATAAAAAAGAATGGTGCTCAGCTTTCAGTAATGGTCTCTCAGCTATTCTAAGATAATCTCCCTCCTGAAATCTGATGTGAAAGCAGAACTGCTCCAAGTATTTAAAAAATGTTAGCTTGTCCTTCATAAGTGCTACAATAAAGGTGCTATTTTCTTGAAATTTTTCATTTAACAGCTGAAGAATATCCTAGCACAGATTGGGCCACTTGCTTAAAGATATCTCAGATACTGACCATGATTTAGATGGGATAGACCCATTTTCTCATACCAAACAAAGACTGGTTTAGATGAAATGTGGTGATAAAGAGTGACCAGACAGAAAAAATTAAAAGCATGAGAGACAATAGGTCTTAAATTCTACATAGGAACTTTAGAAAGAAAAAATATTTCTCAAGTGAAAAACATTGTATTTTTCTCATTATATCTATAGAAACTGTGATGAGTCAGATAAGGTAGGAAAAAATTATTTATTTCTTAATGTATTCATAGTTTCACTCAAATATTTCCTTAAAATCTATGATTAGACACAACAATTTGAACTTGATTCTCACAAAACTCTTAAAATAACAGTAAGAGAGATAAAAGGAAGAAGTTAATGACTTGAAATCTGAAACTGAATTGTTAAATGACTCAAACAAGATTATGCTGATAGAAAATATTACAGCTGGAAACAACCAGAGAAGATCTTCTGATTCTTATCAAGGAATTCCTAAACTATAATAGTCACCTAGTATAGAGGTTTTTCCAAATAACCTCTTTTGCAAGAGTCTACCTGTCATAAAAACAGAACTGAATAATTAACTATATTAGAAACAACAGAGAGGAAGACCATGAGGCATTAACCAAGATTTTTCTTCTTCAATAACTAAAACAACACCACTGCTCATTCTCTCTGTATACAAACATAATTCCTTGCAAATTTAGCACCCTGGTTCAGAGCCTATCTAAAAACAAAAAAATAAAAATGTGTGGGAGATGTAGCTCAGTACTAAAGTCTTGAGTTCAAACCTAGTTACAATAAATAAGTGAACAAATTAGTATAAAAATTAAAATACAACATTAAAGAAGTAAATAAAAAGTGTATTCATAGCTTAGATACAAGTAACATAGATGAGATATGGGACATAACTTGAAAATTTGGGGAGAAATGGAGCACAATTTTTATCAGTATTTTTTACTCTTTTTTCTTTTCATACCTTTACTGCCAGTGTTAAATTGCCATCATTTCAAAATAGCTGGTCTCAATCAAAGGATGTTATTTTAGAAAGGCAAATACAACTCACAAAGTCTAAGATAGACAAACCAAAGAAAGGGAGAGGAGAGAGAAAAAGACCTCAAATTCAGAGACAAAATGATATGTTAGAATTGGCAGTACAGAAATACACAGGTTTGTAATGGATTATTATGAACCACTATGCACAAGCAAATTTGACAACCTAAAAGATATGGGCAAATTACTAAACACATACAATTTATCAAGATAAATTCATGAAGAAATAGAAAATCTGAACAGACTGTAAAAATAATTAGTGAGTTTAAAATCAATAATAAAATGTCTTCTATCAAAGAGAAGCTCAGGATCAAATAGCTTCAACACTGAATTCTAGCAAACACTAAAAGGAACTAACACCCATTTTTTCAAATCATTCAAAAAATTGATGAGCAGGAAGTTCTTTTTTCCTGGGAATCTAATTCCCAACCTTGCACTTGCCAGGCAGGCACTTATGCCACTGAGCTAAATCTCCAGCCCTTGTCTTTTTGAGACAGGGTCTTGTGATGGTGTTCAGGCTGGCCTTTAGCTCACTTTGTAGCCCAGGCTGGTCTTGAAGTTACAACAATCCTTCTGTCTCAGCCTGGCATTACAGGTATGTGCCACCAGGCCTGGCTAAGAGCAGGAAATTTTTCCAAACTCATTCTATGAGGTCAGCACTAACCTAATACTCAAACAGACAAAGACACAAGAAAAACAGAACTTTACAGGTCAATATCCCAAAGAAGTATACATGCAAAAGTCCTCAACGTAACACTAGCAAACCAAATCTAACATCCCATTAAAATAATATTAACCATGAGCAAATTAAATTCATTCCAGGGGTGCAAAAATGGTTCAACATATGCAGGTCAGTAGGCACCATACACTCCCTTGACAGAGTGAAGGAGTAAAATCATGTTACATCTCAATAGGTGCAGAAAAGGCATTTGATAAAATTCAACTTCTCTAATAATAATAAATATGAAAAATTTAGGCATTGATGGAATCCACCTAAACATATGATGAAGCCATACATAATACGCCAGCAGCTAACATCATATTGAATGAAGAAATCTGAAAGCTTTATAAGATGTAAATCAAGATAGGGATGCTCATTCTTGTACTTATTCAAAATAGTAGTGGGAGTCCTACCTAGTAAAATCAGAGATGATAAAGAAAAGTCATCCAAGTTAGAAAAGAAGTGAAATTATCACTCTTTACAGGTGAGGTGGCCTTATATGTAAAAAAAAAAAAATCCCATATATATCTATATATCTATATATGGCACAAGATTTTTTAGAACTATACTTTTTAAAACTAATAAATTCAGCTAAGTTGTAAGATAAAATATGAATATTGTTGTCATATGCCAACAGTGAATTGTCTAAAATAACAAGAAAGTACTCCATTTAAAATGCTACAAAATTAAGCACCTAGTAAATTTAACAAAAGATGTGGATTTTTAAAATAAAAACTATAAAACATTGATGAAAGAAATTGAAGGGGACACAAAAGTGGAAGCAAATTCCATATTTATGGATTAGAAAAATCATACTTCTAAATTGTTCTTATTACTAAAAACAGTATACAAAGTCAGTGTGATCCCTTTCAGAATACTGGTGACATTCTTTGAAGAACTGGAAAAATTTCTAAAGTTTATAAGCAACAAACAAACATCATGAATAGCTAAATAATCTCAAGCAAAAAAGAACAAATCCAGAAACAGTATCTCAAAGTATACTAAAAAGTTATAGCACTTAAAACTACATGGTATTTACATAAATATAGACATGTATGGGCAATAGAACTAAACAGACATTTTTTAAAAGGAGATATACAAATGGCCAACAGGTAGATCAAAAACACTCAATGTCACTAATCATCAGGGAAATGCAAATCAACAGCACAAGAACATACTATTTCATTCTAGTTAGAATGGCTATGATCAATAAGACAAAAAAATAGCAAATGTTGTCAGAGATGTGGAGATAAGGGAACCCTCACATGCTGTTGGTGGAAATGTAAATTAGTCCAGCCATTATGGAAAGCAGTAAAGAATTTCCTCAAAAATATTAAAAATAGAACTGTGTTATGAACCAGCAACTCAGCTACTGGATATGTAGCTAAAAAT
Organism: Cuniculus paca; assembly: GCA_004365215.1. Taxonomy (NCBI): domain Eukaryota; kingdom Metazoa; phylum Chordata; class Mammalia; order Rodentia; family Cuniculidae; genus Cuniculus; species Cuniculus paca. Next base: position 83 of record RJWT010038708.1, on the reverse strand, counting down.
AATGCAGTCAGTTTGAGGCATCTGCATTCCCATGCTTACTGCAGTACTGGTCACAGTTGCAAAGAAATGGAAACAACCTAAAT
>RJWT010038707.1:0-12812 GCA_004365215.1 Cuniculus paca | reverse complement strand
GATAGAGAAAAAGAAGGAATAACAGGAAGATGAAGAGCAGGAGTAGAAGGAAAAGTAGAAGAGGGTAGGGAGGGAAGGGAAAAAATACACGTGGCTAACACATACTATACATGAAAAAATCCTCAGTATTATTTAGCATTAGAGAAATATAAATCAAAACTTCAAAAATATACTATCTCAGTCCAGTAGAAAGGCTCTGGTCAAATAATAGCAAATGCTTTCAAGGTTGTATAGAGAAAGGTATTCTTAGGCACTACAGGTGAGGCTGGAAAGCTGTACAGTCATTATGAAGAACAATGCAGAGTTTCTTCACAAAGTTAAAAGCAGATCTACTGTATGATCCTGTTATTCCTGTTTTGGGATAGCATTACTCAAAGGTAATGAATGAAATCAACAAACCAAACGTTACCACATGTCCATTTTTATTGCAGCATATTTACTATAGCTAAGGTATGATATCAGTCTAGATAAAAAACCAAAATTTCCTTTGTGAATTGTTTCAAAGAGTCTACAGTTTTAGCTACATGTTTTGGGGTTATTACACTTCCCTAGACTACTTTATATAAGCTGTTATTGGAAAATTTATAGGTCAGTGAATGACAATTGAGATGGAAAGAGAAAATGAACTACAAAGCTTGCCCAGCGATGTCAAGGTACTGAGACAATCAGCTCTTCCCAAAAACTGAAATCCAGTGCACATGCTTCTTAGTAACAACTTCACTTTTATCCCCAGCACATAAAAACTTCACTTCATTAGTTTCCGCCCTTAGTTTTGTTTCCTGACAAAAACATTCAATGTTAGTTCCTGTCTACCAGTCACTATTCATAACTCTGAAAGTAAGAAATACTTCCTCCCAAACATCTCTTGGATTCATTTCACTGAAGAAAAGATGCCACTGGTTATAAGACATATCTGTGGTCTATTAAGACTAAAACTGTACAATATATATTGTGAAATGGGAAGAAACTATTCAAAAGGAAAAAGAAACTTGGTTAGTGGAAAGGGGAAAGAGGGAAAAGGAAAAAATGCAAGTTAGTTATACTACTAGGGTCTCTTAGTTCATCAGAAAAAAAAGGTTTGTGCTAATACCATTTGGATAATTTTTATGCCTATATTTTGTACTCTGAGTAACTGTTTTAAAGATAACAATACACAATATATTAACTATTGTTATTCTCCTATTATTTTGTCATGGAATTTTGTTTTACTTTTTTCCATAAAATAAAAAAGAATAAATCTGGAAAATAAAAGCCTGATAGAATTTTTTCTGCTCTATTTGAATTCTATATTATTCTTTTCACCAGACAAGTTTTCAAATGTGCAAGTAGAATCAACTATATCATAGTTGTAAAAGACTATCAGTTAAGAGATGTTAAATTAGATATAAAAATGAGTTTCTTAGAATAATGAAGGAAAATTTCCCAAGTCTCTTACTGCATTCAAATATACTCAAGAGACTTTTTGTTAAGAAATTAATAGTAAACGATGCTTAGTAATAAAAGTATGATGCTACCAAGCTGGTATTTATAAAATTTATTCCAAGTAAACTAAATTCTCTCCATTCTATTATACATAATATGAAAATGCGATTGCTTTTATAACCAAAATTTAATTCCTCTAGTTTTGATGGACCTGTGTTGTTCAAAATTTGAGGGACTCTTTTAGAAAAATAATAGAAAATTACTAATGAAATGATTATATTATTAATGTTTATCTAGAATTATGAAAAATCATGAACAATTATTTACAAAAATTTAATTGTTGGTTGCCACAAGCGTCAACAATTCCTGCCAATTTGGGAGGAAGCCATAAAAGTGAAGGAGTTTGAAGTTTGCCTTTTTGAATGTGCAGAAAATTGTATCCACTTCTGCCCCAGGAGTTGTTCATTGCTTTCTTCTATATGCTAGCATAAAAGGATAAAGTGGGTTGACCCCAGAGCATCCTAATCACTTTGACAAAGAGGTCACATGTTTTCCATCCTGTGAGAATGTCATGGAATGCTGCAGCTGGAAAGTTAAAAGGTAGCCACTGGGGCTGGGGATATAACTCAGAGGCACAGTGCCTGCCTGACAAGCATGAGGTCCTGAGTTCAATTTCCGGCACACACCCAAAAAAAAGCCATTGGAGTAGATTTACCTTACAGTGAAAAATATGATCAATGGGCAAGTGAATGAACTTATACAAGATCATAATTCTAGCCCCCAGAGTGTAGAATAGTAACATCAGTGTAGGTATCTTTCTGATTTTGGAAACAAAATAATAGATTGGTATGATTCAAATTCAATACTCTGAAATAAGCAAGTTGATTCAGTTGGGGAAATAGTGAAATTAGCAAGTAATTGACATTTACTGAATGTTAATATTTATGCTCTATCATATTTAATTATCATGATACTGCTGTGTTTGAAATGGAATCACATATATGTATCTGATTTGATTTTGTTTCCTTTTTAATGCTAATTACTATATATACTGCTACATATACTTGCTTTTGCCATTTCTGTCTCTGCATTCTTCTTCGAAACCCCACAACTTTCTCATTTCTCAAATGATTAATCATCCTTCAAGGTTCAGATTAACTGTCACAGGTTCTTGCCAAAATACCCTCAAAATGTGTCAGTACATTAACATGTAAGAAGCTACAGTAAATGGCACGATGTGACGAGGATTATATCAGAGATAAAACAAAAAGGCTTCAGAGATCACCAAAGTGATGAGTTCATCCCTGTGTAACCTAAGAAAGCATCAGAGAGGATATTATGCTGAATGGAAATGTGAACGACTGATGAAAAGAGCTGCCATTCTAAGTGAACTAAAAGTTTGAAAAGTGTATCCAAGCAAGACTAAAGCAAAGGCTGTAGTGGAACGTGATCAGGAAGAATGCCAGTAAAGTGGTTAAGATCTGGGTCTTGAGGAATCTTTCTTGTTCCCACAAGCAGTTGGGGTTTCAATTTACAGATAAATGGTACCACACTAGAATTTGCATTACGGTGACAACGCTAACAAATAAATAGGTTTCAAAAATTACTTTGTAATCAATATATAGGGCGAATATAAGGAATAAAAAAAGGTGGTATAAAGCCCAGGGAGAAATGCATTAAGATTAAAATGGGAGTAGGGAGAAATGGAGATTATGCATAATCTATCTTTTTATCAAACTAACTATTATTTTTTAGGGGTCAACCATATATCTTTCTTCACATGACCTACTCCATTTTTTGGTAAATTTTGTGAATATGGAAACAGCTCCATGAGTTTCCATGAAAGATAATTTATTTTCTGGATCACTTGCTTCTTATTAGTACATCATTCTTTCTTCTCCTCTGACCTCTAATCCCCTAGTCAATAGAACATGAGACAGTGACATGATTCTTTGACTCCAATCAATAAGTAGGTGGCTTAATAGAGATTAATAATGATAACCATCATTCTTTGTGTGTCTGACATTGTCATTCAGACAGATGAGATGATGGATAATTAGATCACAAACATTCAAAGTAGTGAGAGTATGAATCTCAAGAAGATAATGAAGGTTTGATTTGATTCAAAGACTTGTATTTAACGCTTTATGAAATACAGCTTTTGAGCTATGAATGCAATTGTGTTTTCATTTTTCCCAATTTCTACTTAGCAGAAAACCTAAAATTAAACACAAATAGTATTTCCAGAGATAATGTCAGTATTAAAAGAGTTGATTGGTAATTTGTGTTTCAATACATTATGAAGACTTACAGAGATGTAAGCCTAAATGTTTTACAATGATTGAAATAATTAGAGGCAATCTATTTTTCTATAATGTTTGGATTGACACATGTCAAGCTTCTCTAACCAGTTAGGGGAAAAAAAATCTAACAAAGAGAACAGTTACATTGCTGTGTCCTTTAATTTTAGAAGCAAGTGAGGTAGAGTAAATAAATTCAACTAATGTTAAGAGAAAATCTTATCCTAACACAGACTTTTAGGAATCTGGAGATGAGTCTCAATGCACTAATGGCTAAGAGAGGTAAATAACTAGACTGGGGCAGATAAGGGTTTTCTAAGCTTGGAGCAAAAAAATCTACTTGCCACAGGAGAAATTTAGAGATAGCAACTCAGAGGCTTTAAATGTAGCATTTTTTAAAAGTTTTATTTAAAAGCACTAACTTTAGCATCCACATGGAAGCTTCTTAAAGTTGGAGACTTCAAAACTCTGACCTCAGATCTAATGAATTAGACTGTTTGGGACAGAATTTTAAATCTGTATTTTTAAAAAATGACTCTATGAAACTGTTTGAAGAAATGTTTGTTCATATTACTCAAAATAAAATTACAGAATCTATATTCTCATGTAGTTTAACATTTTCTTCAAAATCTAACAAGTTTAAATTCAAATGAAGTTATTTCTAGTGCATTATTAACACTGCTGTATTAAATGAAATAGTGCACCATTTTTTAGGAAGATCTTCATGGTATTTGAACAACAACTTGTGATTTAACATCAATTATTAGTTAAAGTTTGATTTTTTTTTTGGTACTGGGGGTCAAACTCACGACCTTGTGCTTGTCAGGCAGGCGCTCATGCCACTGAGCTAAATCGCCAGGCCTAAAGTTAGATTTTATAGTTAAAACTGGTTGCTCTTTCTCTTTGAATTTACGTTAATAACTTATGTGCCAAACACAAATTTATCTGAATGTGAGAGCATTTAAAAATTTTTATATCACTTCTCAGCCTTTTGGCCAAGATCAAATGTAAAAAAAATTATTATGGATTATTTCAAACAAATTTAAAAAGGACGCTGTAATTAAACTTCATTGCACAATGTTTAGGTTCAATAATTATCTGAATATGGCTAAAAATCTTTCGTGTATTTCTTCCTTGTGTCTCCAGTTGTATTAATTTTGAAGCAAACTCAAAATATATTTCATCAACAAATATTTATTTATCTGTAAATGATAAGGACTGTTTATAATATATCATAATCCTTTTTTAAAAATATAATTCAGTAATATAATCAAATATCAAATTAAGGTTAAAATTTCTTTTTCGGCTCATAAGTGTGTTTTAAGTGTTTGTTGAGCTAAATCTAAACAATGTATTTACTTGATATGGCTCTGAAATGTATTTTAATCTTAAACTTTCTTCGATGTTTGAAAAGTTCTGCATCTATGCTTTCTACAAGTATCCCTTGAGTCTTCACATGTGGCTCATGTGAATGATGAACTGCAGTTTAAATTTTATTTAATTTCCATTATTTTAAATTTAATGCCTACCTACCACACATACCTAGTTTTATATGAGTCACTTTTCTGTCACTGAAAGAATATACCCAACACCTGCAATTTAAAGGTGGGAGTTTTATTTTAACTCACAGTTTCAGCCAATGGTCAGCTAATTCCAAAGCAGAGATAGCACAGTGCAAAGGCCTGGTGTGGGCAAACCGCTCGACCCATGGCAGCCTGGAGGCAGAAAGAGAATGGAGGAGCCAAGGACAAAAATACATGTTCTGAGGTCACAGCCCAGGGACCCACTTCCAACAATGCACCAACTACTAACAGCACATTCCCTTACTGAACTCATCGATGGATTTACCAACCATGATCTAGTCACCTTCCAAACATATGAGATTTGGGGGGGGGATATTTTAGATCTAAACTATAACAAGGGAGTAACATATTAGGAGAGAACATCAAATAGATGATCCCTCACCTTTTTTTCATGTTTTGCTTACAATTTACCTGTTGAAGATATCAGATTGCTTTTTGTACTGTATCCTATAATAAGGATTGGATTGAGTACTTCATTGAAATCATGTTTGATATCTCCCTGGGCCTATATATTTTCTCTAAACTGGAAACTGGATTTAAATGTATAATCAGTTCAGGATGGATTTTGGTAAGAGCATACAGTAGTTGTTATCCTGTTTTCATCAGGATACCCATAGATGCAGCTGCTTTCTTTCATGGCACAGATCCACCAGTTCATGAGGGCTGTCAATGGTGACATTTTAGCTCTTTCTTTCTTGGCTAAGACTGAAACTCATTTGTTAAAAGAATTTCCTTTGCAGAATAAATATTTTAGAAATATATTTTTATAAGAAAAGCTAAAAAATGATGGAATTCTTACCCGTTCTTCTCAGTTTTCAACATGATGGTTCAGGTTCTGAGAATCCTATATTGGTCATTATTTTCTTTAATTCTGCGGTGACTTCATAAGTAAATGTGACATATTTCAAGTCATTTCAGTTGCTCTTCATGAACAACCTTTCCTATTCTTGATTTAATTAGAGTGAGGCTATGTTTGTACTTGAGATCACTGGCATGATTCTCAAGAGTCTCGGCCAGCTATGATGGTGTAATCCTAGCACTCAGGAGGCTGGGGCAGGAGGATTGCCATGAGTTCAAGGCCAGCTTGGCCTATGTTATGGTTAATACATTGTGTCAACTTGCACAATTTAGAAATTTAACTGAGAGACTCAGCAGGGAGCCAGGGCTCTTACTTTGTAAACATCCTCATCCTGTGCAAGAGGAAGGCAGGGAGACTTTGTGAGTGTTACACCCACCCTGAAGGTTTTGGTGGAGGGGGTGGCTGGTGTATAGTTTGAGGGTAGAGAAGAGGTTTGCTCTCTTTTGCTCTGGCTGCTGCCTTGAAGTATTGTCCCTGTGCCATGCCACCCTGCCTGGAGCCAGCTGATTATGGACTGAAATCTCCAAAAACTGTAAGCTAAATAAACCTTTCTTTGCTTCACTTTAGGTGTCAGGTGTTTGTCTCAGCAACGAAGAAAAGTAACCAAAACAGCCTATATAAGCAAGTTCAAGGACCACTTCCACTACATAATGAAACTCTGCGTCAAAAACAGAAACCAAAAAAAAAAAAGTCTCAGAAAGCATAATTGCTTTTTTGTGGAATAAGATGTCTAAGCATATTCTAGTGTATTTCTTCAGCCTAGGTCAGCCATTTTCCTGAGAAGGTATTTACATTAGCTGAAAGGATTTGCCCCTAGTTTGACTATTTTTTGTTTTTTGGAATTTTCCATGAACAATGTTAATAAAATAAAATTAAAGACAGTCATTGTGAGATCACACAAGTATTTCCAAATCACATTCAGTTTTAAAGAGCTACTATGGAACTTCATTGAATCTGCATTTCTCAATTCTTTGTCCAATATAGAAAATTCTTGTTTTTAAGTGATATCAGTGTCAAATACTCATGATTTTTTTTATCCCATTATACATGCATAATATACTCTGTATGAAAAATAAAATAATACAAAAAACATTGAATTTTTAATATCTTAAGGAAATTTTTACAGAATAATATTCACTATATAAGCATTATTTCTAATGCCAGTTGTTATAGACTATTATGTATATTTTTATGTTCCAGGTAAGTGTGAAGATATATATATATATTTTTTTTCCCACTAGAGATATATAAACTCTATCAACTAAGGATAGTATGTAAACCTCTTGGGATACAACATGAATCTTCAGAGTTAGAATTTATATTGATGTAAATAAAAACTATACAGTGTAATTTATCTAAATAATACCTAAACATATTAGGTCTAAAATAATAAATTCAGAATACAGGTTGTAAATTTCTTAGATTTAATGTGGATTCATGGTCAAGGTTTGAACCGAGACATTTAATATATGCTTTTCAAGTAAACAGTTGGAATGTTTATAAAAGAGCACAAAAGAATAAAAGGTTTATAAAAGAATATAACATTGGAAGTAACATTTGTACTTAGAAAATTGAGAATTCAGGTCTTTATTCTCTCCATTAGTTGATTAAAAATTGGAGGAATATTAATATATAAAAAGCAGTTACAGACTGCAAGTGCTATAATCCTAACAATCTAGGAGACTGAGAGAGGAAGATCACAAATTTGAGCCCAGTGCAATTCAGCAATATAGTGAGAACTTGTTTCAAAATAAAAAATATAAAAGTAATGATGAAACATGTAGCTAGCTCAGTGCAGAAGCCATGGGTTTAATGCCCAGCACTGAGAATTCTGAATCTCATGTATAGTAAAATAGGATTAATAAGAGCGGAGAGGAGGAGGGAGACAACTGTGTTCCATTTCCTCTGTCTTTTGGTCTGCAGCACATTTTATTTCTGCTCAAATTTTAAAAATAATTTTACATTTTGAAAGTTTGATTCTAGATTTCATTGGTTCTCAATTGTCCTAAGTATGTGTGAGCATCATTCCTGAAAGTCCCAAAGCTGGTATCTCTGATGACTCTGATGAAATACATTTGGAATCTACAACCAAACAGTTGATCTGAATAATGACCTGCATAAAGGTTTCTGGAACAATTTAAACTGTTTCATGAGATTTTTTTGTTATTGTATTTTTTTAAGTGAATAGATTGTACAATAATTCAAAATGGGAAAAAGATTCATTAATGGACCATTTTCAGTGTATACTCAGAAGAAAGCATAACAATGAAATCTACAAAACTATTAATAAACAGCTACTCTAAATGTACTAGAAAGGATAACTTTAAATGCTATTGCATTGCATTTGAAAGATTAAAGCTCTTAAACATGTCTTTTCTTTTATCTGTGAGATAAATGTACATCCATAGAAGTGAATAAAAGGTCACTATGCCCAGCTCTAAAAATTTACTTGGTAGCAGATGGAGTTCAGATATCTATTTCATAATCCATGGTCAGGGAATAGGAAGAAAAGGAGAGGCAGAGAGAGTGAGAGTGAGAGAGAGAGAGAGAAGAGAAAAATGTGTCTGCTAATTTTCTTCATGTATTTTTGTTGTACTGTTAATAGATGCATACATGTTTCAGGTTTTTGTGTTCATAATGAATTGAACTTTTTGCCATTATGAACTTTTTTTTGCCCCTTGCAATATCTTTGTTCACAAATCTTTTGTTTTATATTATAACGTCACTCTAAGTTTCTTCTTATTGTTGTTGGCATATCGTATCTTTTATTAACATTTTATTTTTGACACATCTGACTTTATATCTCATAAACAATATAATCAATTTGTGATTTTATAGATTTTGACTATTTCTGGCTAGTGGTTAACCTTTTAGAACAATATAAATTTACTCTACTAGGATGAAATTACTGAAATCTCTCTTCTTGTTACTAGTGCTCACTGGTTTATAGTGGGAGGTTCTTTTATTCTCATTCTCAAATCTTTGGAATCATGTGTACTTTAATACTATATTGTATTTAACCATTCTGTCCTAAAATTTTAGCTATTTTATCATCATCTCTTTACATTACTTCCTTGGCTTTTGTCTGTTTATGTACTGCAAATTGACCTAGATTTTTCATATGTAATATGATTTTAAGGGTGCAAATAAAATGGAGAATTCCCAATAACTACAAAAGAAGCGATCAATAGGTAGAAGCACCATATCCAAATCTATTTTCTTAGGTTTTGCACAACCTATATAAATAAAGTTTATTAAAATTACCAACATTTAAATTGAGTTTTGCTTGCTAGTTTGACATAAAATAATTTGGTACTTCCTAAAGGTAAAAACATCATTTTGTAATTAAGAAATTTGCTTATTTTATTCAGATTTTAATGAAAATAAAATACTAATATATTTTGAGTGGTAGTATAATAGTTATTGACTTACACTCGCATCACTTTTTATCTAATGGGATTTACATGCTCTATTGACATTTTAATGTAAGTGTAAGAAAACTTATGAATTGTGAAACAATGCTTATTCTGGAGCATATTTCCAAGAAGTTTCATATAAATGTACAAGATGTGACAGTCTGCCAAAGGTATAATGAAAAATAGCAACAAACTACAAACCAAAGCAAAATACTAAGCTGTGAAATGAATATGAATTGCATCACAGCAGTTGAAAAGCCAGAAATTCCACCTTCCTTTAAATATGTCAAACATGCTTCCAAATGAAAATCAGTTAAAAACAACCTTGATGTTCAATGTCAAATACTACTTTGGCTCCTCTGACATTCAAATGATGTTCAAGGACTCCCACCTATGCTTTTATGTTTGTAGAATAACCAGGTCATACCAGGTTGGTTGCTGCCCTTAGTACTTTTGCTTTTCTGTGCTACAATTACAGATTGGATGCAGCATGTTTCACCCTTTACTGGTGAAATTCTACACAGGTTTTAGCCTTACTTATCCACTGTAGTCTGTTATGTCACGGATACTTTTACTATAATGCAAAAGCTATGGCTTTAGGTGTCAACCCTCCCAGATGCGCATGAATTTAGTTCAGATTCATTGTCTAGAGCATTTTGTCTGAGAGCAGTCCCAGTCTCCATGACCAGTAGACCGAGCTGCATTCTCATTGGTGCTCTGGGAGAAACTACTTAGAATGTAAGATTTTCTTGTCTTTCTTTTCTCACAGAACTTGTACCGCTTCCTCTTTTACAAAGTAGACCTAAGTACTCTGTCTTTGGAAATAGAACCCTGTTAGCCCTTCTTTCCAGGCAAACAAAGTCTTTATTATCAGACTGCATAACAATATTTCCTTTCTGTCAGGAATACCTGTCATTGAATTCATTGCTAGAATATAACTGAGAAACAGTTAACTTCATAACAAGCAGTTTTGCTACATTAACTTTTCAATATATTGGTCTTTGCATATGATTTCCAGAGCAAGATATGTTTTCATTTTTATGTTGGTAAAATTTTCAGGGGTGGTGCAACACTATTACATAACTAAGGACACCATATGAACTGGGAATGAAAACAACAGCACTGCTTTAGTACTTCATTGGAGAATCTCCAAATTCCATGGTGCTGAAGCATTAAACCCAGTTGTCTTCAACATTAACAAAAAAAAAGTACTGAAATTATATGTTATATAGTTTTAGGATTAATTTTAGTGTATAATAAATATGAAATTACATGTGTCCATTGTAATGTCTCCCAGTTAGTGCAATTCACCCTTTTAATGCATTCTGAGATAAAATGAAGGAAGCCACATACAGATGAATTTGTTTAAATGTGTCAAATTTTAAATTTTGGTAAGTTCTGAACAGTGACAATTAAAACATGAATTTTTGCAAGATGTATCAAGTAACTTACCTAGTAGCCTAAATGTTCAGGCAGTAAGGAAATTGATTGTGGTTTAGAGCAGGAATTTAGTTTTCATGTTGTCAACAATAGTTTTGAATTTCAGACAAGCTAAAAGATGAGTGAGCTGATTACAAAAACTTAGGCAACTAATAAGGTTGTATTTGAATTATAAGTTCAGAAAAAGTGGAGAGATTGGAGAAAAAATTGTGAATGGACTAAAACTCAGTCATGGAATGGAGCTGGGAAGTTGTTACTGAAGTTTAGAAAAGCACCTAGACTGATGAACATTATTTCAAAGCCAGTACCTTGACTTCCAGGGAATGTGGGATGTCATGTTGTTGCTAATTTTCAGGTGAGCAAGTCAAAGTCCACAGAGATTATGTTCCAAGACCAGTATCAAGCCTCAACACTAATCATGAAGCATACATAATATTGTGGAATCTGTAGGCTACCTGTGTTGAGAGAGATAAAGTGAATATGAGGATGCTATTTTGTCTTATGTTTGCCATAGTTTGAAACTGGAATATATCCCAAAGGTTCATGTTTTAAAGGCTTGTTTTTCAGGGTAGTTCTACTGGGAGGTAGTGGAACCTTCAGGAGTTAAGGTCTAGGGGCAGGTCTTTAGGTCATTGTCAGCGAGCCTCCATGTACCCCTGCCATTCCTTTTTTTCTCTTTGCTTTCTGGCTCAAGAAGTCAGGGATTTTTTTTTTCTTTTTAAATATCCTCCTACCCTGTGTGCTGCTCTCATCAATCTGACAAATATGAGCCAAAAGAAATCTTTTCTCTTTATAAATTAGCTATTGCTATAGTAATGGGAAACTGTTTAACATAGTACTTTTATAAATTGGGAAAGAGATATGAGGCTATATTATTAAATAGATTATTTTTCAATGACTCCAATATTGCAGATTTACCCATGTTAATTGCATCAGTAAATGCAAACCTAATGATGTAAAGTAATAATCTGAGGCCTAAGGAAGAAAATGTGAGGTAAAATTAACCTTAATGTCAAATGGTAATTAACTTTTGCATAGAAGTGGAGGATTTGAACTAACAATATCAACAGTGTGAACCTACTAATAGTCAATTAAGCTGTTATTTATACTGGCCTTCAAGTGAGTTCTTTTGTCTGTTATTATTAAAACTCTAACCTCATTAGAATATAAACTGGTTATCAACATCAAATGTTCACTGAGCATGTAGTGCAGATTTATATAAACTATACCTGTTTAATTAGGAGCAATTCAAAATTCAAAACAGCCATCTGCTATTAAAATTTAGAAAATAATAAAGCAGAAGCAAAGAATTTTAATATTTATTCTATTCTACTTCATGAACAGTTCCAGGGAATTTGAAAGCTTTTAAGTGTTGAGGACAGAAAACTTTCAGAAATTCATATTTTTATGAGTATTGATTAAATTTATATTATTTATTATATATAATATTTACATATGTATGTTAAATAATTTTGTGATTTGCTCTAGGTACTCTTTTCAATAAAGTTTTAATTTTATAAAATTTTTAGACTTACAAAACCATTAAAAGGATAACAAAGTTTTTGTAGATCCTATACTCAGGCTCCTTTTTTGTTTACGTTATACACTAAGTTGGTATATTTGTCACAATTAATAAACCAATTCTAAAACTGTATTTTAAACTAAATGGTGTCTTTTATTGAGAGCTCCTTAAGCTTTTACCTAGTGACTTCTTTCCATTCCAGAATTATATTACATTTTCTTATAATATTTCCATGGGCTTCTCTTTATGATAATAACTTCTAGATACTCA
>RJWT010038706.1:0-12810 GCA_004365215.1 Cuniculus paca | reverse complement strand
TGACAGTGCAACCTCCAAGGTGAGACAAGATGGAGGCAACCCCAACCCCAGAAAGGAAGGAGGCGGTGGTAGTGTGGGGAACCTGGCCAGCTCTATTCTAAGTCCCCATTTGTATGCAGGAACACAGCATTCCTGGAGTGCCCCTAGGCTGACACCAGGGTTGCCAGCCTCTGTGTTCCAATATACCTGTTGGTGCCAAGGATACCCCTCCAGCCTGGGGCAGCAACCTCTGTGCCAAGAACCTGTGCCAGCATCACCACATGGGCCAGTAGTGCTGCCTGGTACACACCTGGTGGGTCATGGAAGAGTCTCACCACACTCTTCTCTGGGGTGTTGAAAAAGGCTGCAGCCATAGAGTTGTATTCGCCATCTGCACAGAAGAGCTGCAAGGTTGGGAGAGAGGATACACTGGAGGGAAGATGGCCCCATGGGTTATGGACACAGTCCTGGTGTTGCCATCAGGGAGAGCTAACTCGTATCATCTTGGCCGGCACAGTACATGGCAGGACTTGGGGGAGGGAAAGGACACAAAATCTAGGCCCAGCTCCAAACAGGGCTGCAGAGGTATGTCCATTCCTGTTGGAGGCTGGTGAACAGGATGCTTGGCTGGACAACCATCTGTCCCTGTCGTCTGCAAGAAATGGCTATTCTATGAGCAAACCCCTAGAGCCAATGTCAGATGCTAGCCCCTGTGAGCCAGCAGGCCCAGCCCTCCCAGACACAGGCAGTGCTGGGGCCTCAGCAAGGCTGGATTACAGCAAAGCTGGCCTCATCAACTACAGCCCCAGCCAATCCTCGGTACTGATGAGCCCTAACAATCTGTTCATACCTGTCCCTACCAGTCCTTGCTCCCTACTTTGCACTCCCAGTCCTGGCGACCACTCCTTGCTTCCTGTCTACAAAGAGGCCTGCTCTGGACACCCCATCACTGGACTTATGGACAATGCCATCCTTTGTGACTAGCTTCTCTCACTGACTGTCATGCTTCTAAGACCCATTCATGATATGGTAAGGTCACTGCTTCTGTCCTTACTATGACTGAATGCAACCCTCTACACAAGTGGACCCAAGGGCAGTTCCCAGTGTGAATGACTATGAATGAGTTGCCACCGATACCAAATAAGGTTTTGTGTGTGCCCAAGTCTGGACCCATGAGCATCCTTCTAGGAAGATGGCAGTCCCTGCCCTCCTGAGCCCCAAGCCTACCTGAAGAGGGTAGGACATGGAGTTCCCCTGCAGGGGCTGGCAGTCTCGGGAAGAGTAAATCAACACAAAGGCAACAGTGGCTGTGACAGCAGCCACCAGTATGGCCTCGATCACCTGCAGGCAGGGCCGGTGGATGTACCTAGAGCCAAAGCCAGGAGAGACCTTGCTATAGGGATGAAAAGGCAGACACACTAGCTGCTCCTGAAGCAGTTGCCATGGCAACCTGAATTACAGGCTACTTGGTGGAATGACACAGCACATGTTTAATGATCAGCTTGCTTGGACTGCAGGATGTGCTAGGGTTATCTTCCCTGGGTGAAAAAGATTTCCCAGTAGCAATCATCTCCCTGGCTATTCTGCTATTGGACAAAATCTCTGTTTCATCCTACCCACCCTGCAGTGACCCACACAGCAGTGCAAGATCAAGAAGTTCTGCAACCCAGAATCCTCTCCCAGTTCCAGGATAGTTCGGATGATGCATCTAACAAAGGGACAGCCCTGTGAAGGCAGACAGTGGTGCCACCTGGCAGTCCCCAGTGGAGGCTGGGTGGTATCTAAGCCAGGTCAAACCTGGACCCATCAAGCCCTTTGCTCTCCTGCCCAGGGCACTGTCCTTCAGGTGTGAAGTCCTCACACTCCCCTCTCTCTGAAGGGTCCTCCAGCCTAGGGACTGTTTGTCCCCTACCCCAGGTGCCACAGGTCCTACCTCATCTGCTCTGAGCAGCTCAGTCAGGTATGAACCATCAGGCAAGGACAGTCAACACAAAGCCTCCTGCGCTGGCCAAAGTGTGGAACCCACAGCACAGTATTCACTTCAGAGGCCCAGTGTAATCAACATGGAACACTAAATAGAGGCCCTTTCTCACCTGATTCGAAACATCGTCAGCCAGTAATTCAAGGCGTTAAACACGGCTCCAAGAATGCCACCTATGACCACAAAGCAAACTCAGTTACATGGAGCAGGTGAAAGCCCCAACTCTGCTGGCCTTCCGGAAGCAGAAAGTCCCAGCAGAGGACCCTACTGAAACACTTCTGCCTCTCTCACTCTGGTGCTGCAGTCCTCCTTTTAGGGAAAAGGGTTTTCACAGAGTAACACAGGTGGTGCATTCCTAGTCAGAAAATCCAAAACCTGAATCTCTGAGCAATGATAACTCACAAGTGGAAAATTTTACACTTTATCTCATGTGACAGGTCATAGTCAAAATGCAGATGCGCTAAAAATATGCAAAGTTATGGGTAGGTGTGGCAGCACATGGCCATAATTCTAGTACTCTAGGAGGTTGAAGCAGGAGGAGCACAAGTTTAAACATAGTCTGGGTAATTTAACAAGACATTGCCTCTGCCAGGGATGATGGCACACACCTTTAATCTTAGTGCTGAGGAGGCTGCCAGTTCAAGGCCAGCCTGAGCTATACAGTGAGTTCAAAGCTAGCCTGAAATATACAACAAGACCCTGCTGCAAAAAAAAACCAAACAAGTTTATAATCCCAGCACTTGGGAGGCTGAGGCAGGAAAATCACCATGAGTTCGAGGCCAGCCTGGGCTACAAAAGCGAGTTCAAAACCAACCTGCACTACATAGTGAGACAAAAACTCTGTCTCAAAACAACAAAAATAAAAACAAACCAGTCAGGCATTATGGGATATGTCTCTAATCCCAGTACTCAGGAGGCTAAGTCAGGAGAATCACCATAGAGTTCAAGGCCAGCCTAGGCTCCATAGTAGGTTCAAGGCCAGCCTGAACTGCATAGTGAGACCTAGTCTCAAAAAACGAAACAAAACAAACCCCAAACAAACAAAACCCCCCAAAACACCAAGACCATACCTCAAAAAACAACCTTCATTCATACAAAAATGATATATACGCATTTTGTGATTAGATGTATGTCCTTTCATCAAAATATTTAACTATGTACATGCAACTGTTTCAAAATATAGAAAAATCCAAAATGTTGAACCACTTCTAACGCCCAGTATTTCAGGTCAGAGATCCTTACCCTGTAGAAGCTGCACCCTGCTCTACCTCCTGGGAGCCCACCTGTGTGCACTCAGGGCTGTGCCAGTGGAGAAGTAATGACACGGCACAAAGCCTATGGCAGTGGAAAAACCCTAAGAGGCAGTGTGCATGTCCTCCCCAACCCAGGTTTGCACTCCGGTCCATCTTGCAGGGAGGGCCCTTACCCACCACGCCCATGGCGATGAAGACAGGAATCTCATGGATGGTGTAGGCCATTTTCTGTGTAGAGGAGAGAAAGCGAAGGCTGTGAGGGACCTTGTCCATGGCTCTCCATGATTTGATTTGTCCATGAGGAGCCCTCTAGCACTTTCACCCAGGGCTGTAGAAGTCCCGTGGGTAGGAGAAATGGGTATCTTAAGGTGCACTCAGCCCACTCTCAGCATGGTTGGTTTCAACAACAGCTCGTACAGCCTAACTAGCACTCAGTATGTGGCCAGCTGTGGGTCATCCTGCAGGTCCCTTTGTACTCCAGGGCCCTGCAGCTTATAAGCAAGAGGTAGATTCCACAGTCAAGAGCTGAAATTTCCCCAAGACCAACTTAAAATCTGACTTAAGTAAAAAAGGATCCAGTCCTGGCACCAAAAGGGACAAAGGTGGGATGGGAGGGCTGGTTACCTCAGAGTCAAATCTTCCAAAGTTGATAAGGCCTGGACTGGACAAGTCCCACACATTTCCATGGTAAATACTCAGAACAAAATTCAAAGTGAAGGTAGAAATCATGGAAGCAAAGAACTGCGGCAGAGAGAAGGAGACAGCCTCAGAGAGAAGTTATGTGTGAAGCCACCCAGCATCCTAACCGCCCAAAGCCAAGCCTGGGGCTCCTGTCACTGAGGAGTGTAAGTCTGGACACCTCACAGGTGACAGGAGGGGGATGGAGCCAAGCAGGCTGGGTTTCCTGCATGGCTGAACAAAGGTGGGGTCATGGACCTATGGAGAGACAAATGCTGGGACAAGACAATGGAGGACACAAGGGAAGGTTGTGGGACTGGGGTCCCCAAAAGTCACCCAAAGCGGACAAGAACACCCAGGACTGAGTGGAGAGCTAATGAACCCATGGGAGATGTGGCTCTGCAACATGAACAGGTAGGCTGAGTCTGAAGCGTCCACTCTGACCAAGAGATGGCTGCCAGTGCTGCTTGACCTCAGGACTGGGGACACAGAAGCCCTGGCTGGAGGCTGTTAGCAGGCACTTACGATCCTCCACGTCAAGAACTGGTTCCAGAAAGAGGCGCCTTCCTCCAGGCTGAAAAGCACTCCACCTGGAAGATATCAGGATGCCTAAAGTGCCAACCCAGCCACAGGGCACCTACACCCACTGGCCCCTTCCACTCTAGACCCCCAAGACTGAGACCATGGTGCCGCGAGCCACTGGGGTAGGACCTGGCCGCAGAGGGACAGGCCTCTTGGGAGTACGAGGGCTAGGCCTGAGCATGCTGGCCCACACCCTGATGGGTACTTAGTCTGCAAACACCAAGCCTGCCAGGCTCCCAAAAGGAAAGCCCAGCTCAGGCGAGTTGGCCCCTCCTCACCCACAGGGGCTCCAAATGCAGCGGACACTCCAGCTGCAGCTCCTGCTGAGACAAAGTCTCGCTTCTCTGTGTCTCTGCGGAAGTACTCAAAGATCTGAAACGAAGAGATAAGATTCTCTGGAGGCACTCCTCACAGGGAGAGAGGCCAAGGACAGGCCAGCAAAAGGACATGAGGGCTAAGGAGGTGCCCCCTTTAGCACCATATATACTAAAATAGGAGGGCTAGGAGGGGTCTTCTCCATGATTATCATGTCATTGGCTACAGATGTGTAGAACCTGCCTGGTCCAGGTCCCATGAAGACGCTACATTTAGCTACAACAGGTCACAGGCTAAGAATACCTGTGTGCCCACAACCAAGAAAATAACCAGAAGATTTCATTAACAAGAGTAGCTCAACTTCACAAGCCACAGAGACCTGAAGAAAACCAAATAACTGAAAAATCTATCCTTCTTTTGGAGATAGGGTCTCGCTATGTAGCTCAGACTGGCCTTGAACTCACCATGTAGCACAGGCTGGCCTTGAACTCACAGTAGTCCTCCTGCCTCAGCCTCCCAAGGGCTGGGAATACAGATGTGCACCACCACACCTGGCTCTCTACACTTGCTTTTGATTTTGAAAAAGTAATGTCTACTGTAGAAATGGCAATCATCTCCAAATTCAAATAGAAATTAATCAAAATGCTGGCGCCTTTGTGGGGAAACAAAACTGTTTCAAATATATCCAGAAAATTGGTCAGTGTTCACCTATGGTTCCAATCTTCTTCAGATGAATGACAAGCTGGTCAGAGGCACAGACCCTATGACAGAAATGCATGGCACATATGACACCAGAATCAAGGGACAGGCTATGGAGAGGCCATGTGATGCTGAAGTAAAGGACCCACGCCCATGGGTCACGAGGCTGGGTAGGGTCCTGCTGGGTAGGTGATGGGCTCACCCTGGCCAAACCTGGAGGTGTGGGAGAGACCGACAGGTCCTGGCGAGGGTCATGCACAGGTCAGGAACCCAGCTCCAGGGTATGCTCATGTCCACAGACAACTAGTCCACCTCCTGGGGAAGGCTCACCTTGAAATCTCGCTTCAGTGACGTCGATCTTCCCTGGGAGATCCCAGCAGCAATCACTGATCCGGAGTGGATCATTGGCCCTTCCTGAAAGTACAGAGTGACCAGCACTCAGGAGACCAGGGATGGGGACTCAGGCTGGGACAGCATCACAGGCATTCTGTTACCTTTCCAACTGCCAGTCCTCCTACCACAGACAGAATCACGCCAGATACCTTGATCACTAGCGTCTGGAACACAATGGAAATGGTGAGTGAAGACCACATGTTCTCCATGCATTCAAGTGACGAAGTTACACACAGTGACATGATGCAAGGACACGTGAACCATAAAGCTAGAAGGCCAGTGCCACAGCAGTATCCTTGGCAGAGGCTTCCAGCCGGCTCTCTCCCATACCCTAACATCAGGACAGTGGCCCCATGCCCACACACACTCAGGGCATGTCCTTGGTAGGCCCTGGACATTCCGCTGATGGGTGTTAGGTCTTTCCTTCCCCATGCCAAGCATGAGCTGTCGAGGGTGAAACTCATGCCACTCACACATCTCCCACCTGCCCTCCCATGCAGTGCACAGGCCTTGAACAATCAAGGGTGGCATTGGGGAGCAGAGTTTCATGTTCAAGACACTGAGGGAAACCCAGCCAGTCAAGCAGGCAGTAAAAAGTGTTTCGCAAAGCTTTCTAGAATGTGCTAGCCTGCCTACATGGTATGTAGGTAACAGGTCAAATGTCATTCCCAGCAGCACTAGGTCAACCCTATTCAAAAGCGGAGCCAAAGCACAGGCTCTGCTGCATGTGGTGGTACACACTTATACTCCCAGCACTCTGGGAAGCCAAAGGAAGAAGATTGAAAGTCTGAGCCCAACATCAACTTAGTGAAACTCTTTTTTAAAATAAATGAAAAAGAGCTAGAAATGTAGCTCAGTGCAAAAGCCTGGGTTCAATTCCCTTTTACTGCTTCCTATCCCACGATGGGAAAAAAAAAGCACAAGGTTTTCCAGGTACCCTGAGTATGACCAACTGCCCCTCCTTGGCTATAGAGCACTGGGCCCAGAAGCACCCAGGGGACAGCAGAGCACCAAGCCTGGGAGCGTTTAGGAGGCTTAGGCCTACTCATCCTCCTTTGATAGACAGGAAGCAGCTTCTGTCACTCTGGTTCAGAAGACAGAAATGGTCGTGAGCAGAGTATGTCATAATTGCCCAGACCCCATGAAATCAGGATGCTACCAGTGACATTAAGTATAGTGTGTATTAAAGAAAAATTTGAAGCCGGGCATGGTGGCTCACGCCTATAATCCCAGCACTCGGGAGGCTGAGACAGGCGGATCGTTGTGAGTTCGAGACCAGCCTGGGCTACAAAGTGAGCTCAAGGCCAGCCTGAACAGCATAGTGAGACCCTGTCTCAAAAACAGGGCTGGGGATCTAGCTCAGCGGTCTAAGCGCCTGCCCGGCAAGCACAAGGTCGTGAGTTCAATCCCTGGTGCCGCAAAAAAAGGAAAAAAAAAGAAAGAAAAATTTGAAAATAGGGGAAAGCAGGACATGGTGATACATGCCTATAACTGAGTGAGATTTTGTCTCAAAATAAAAAAGACCTAGGGAGCTAGTTCAGTGCAAAGGCCCTGGGCTCAAAACAAAGAAAAAAAAACCACCACAACAAAAAAAAAAAAACCCAAAAACAAAAATGGTTTACTCCTGTATAAATCTGTCAGCAATCTGTGTACACCACTACCAGCATACAAGGGACCGAGGACAGAAGTAGTAGGGCCAATGGGCAAAAATGTGCCCCAGAAACAGCAGACACTCAGCAGAGCACCTCGTGTCTGACCTGCAGTTGCTTTGTACCTCACCTTGAGCCGCACCACATGGGGAATCTTCACCCCGTTGAGGAAGCACTTGATCTGGGGGATCCCACTGCCAGCAGCAACTGGCTAGAAGAACAGGGAGGGCCACTAAGCAGGCAGAAACACCCCTTATCCCCAACCTGCCACAGTCGCAGAAAGACCTGGAGAGCCTGGCCTGGGGGTGAGGGCTTGGTGTCTGGCAGATATTCTCATGTCTTCCACAGAATCTCTGAGAGTTAATAGATACAGAACCTATGAGAATTAATTGTGTAGGATGTGGTCAAGGCTACAGGTAAGGACATATGTCTCCCAGGCAACTGAGGGGACATTCCAGGATGGGTCTGCCACTCGTCTTATACCAGCAAAAAGAACTAAAACTTCCTATGCATGGGGCCCTGCTCTGCACCCAACAGAAGGTTCTGGATGCTTCCTCTTCTTTATTCTATCTTCCCATGACAAAATAAGGAGCAAAGAAGGGCCTATGGAGGAGAGACTCCTGGGAAAGGTCACAGGATGCAAAGTGCCCTACAGGGTCCATCCCCTCAAGTGGGGATACAGGGTCCCACTGGGGAAGGGGTGGTCCTGAACCTCTGGCTTGAGTCAACCTCACTCCTGGGGCTTGGCAGGCAGTGTCAATGTCTAGGGTACATCCTGCTTCATGTGAGCATGCAGTAGGCAAAATGTAGCTGTGTGGCAGGAGAGGAAGGGTAGGGGTGGGCACAGGCCTGTGTAGCTGGATGGGAGCAGCACCACCAGGGGTTTGGAGGGAGGAGGCCCCAGTATATTTTCAGCATTTACTGAACAGTTTCTTGTCTGTACCACACAATTCAACATAAAACTAGAATGTGATTCTCAGCTAGCAGCCCGGGACACTTGTGGGGGTGAGCTGGAGGGGTCTCCATCTATTTGCTGAGATCCCATGCCCACCCTGAGCCTAAAACACTGCGCCCTCTGCCACAGCTGCTGTACCTCTATAAACGCCACAATCATGGAGCCGAGGAGCACAAACGCAGAGTTCAGCGTGGCCCACAAGAGGAGGGAGAAGGACAGTCCACCCTTCTCTGTGAACTTGTCGATATCTGCAGGCTTGTCAAGGACAGGCAGTGGCACCACCCAGGCCCAGGCCCAGGCCCAGACCAGCCTTCCTCCCCTCTGCAGTGGCTGAGCCAGCACAGACCGGTATTAATCCAGCTGCCCAGCATAGCACAGCACTACCCAATAGCTCAGAGACATTCAACCACTTATGACAGAGATACAGCCCTCCACTGGGTTATTGTTGTGCCAAGCTCAGGGAGCAGGGCATGTCCCAGCAGAACTAGGCCTGCCCACAAGGGCAGACACTTGGGCTCTCCTGCAGGGCCCCATTTCCCACCCACCAGGCTGGGCAGCTATAAAGGACACTGTCCTTGATGAGCCTGTACTTCAGGCCGGCCAAGTTCTCTATCACGATGTCGATGAAGCAGGCCACAAGGCCTGTGAGGATCCCGATGAGGGCGCATATGACCCAGCGTTTAATCTCCACTGTTCGGAAGGCCTATGGGAAGAGGTGTAATTAGCAAATACCCTGCTATAGGCCACCCTGGGACCAGTACAAGTGTGCCACCAAATATAGCGCTTTCCAATGGGGACCCGAGTCTTGCAAATTGCCGCCAGTGGCCAACAGCTCAGCATCCAACCAATGTCTCAAGGACCAAGAAGCACGTTGGGGCTTAAGTGGGCAATTCAGAGGGAGATGGGTGACCTTCCCAACAAGTTTACTATCAGTTGTTGATATTTTGGGTACTATGCCTGACATCTGCAAGAATAGTCTTTAACCACAATGTCCATGATCATGAACAATTCTCCCAGTGTTTCTAGTATCTGGAGCCAACTGTTACATGCTTAGGGCCCCTGAGACAACCTGAGGAACCAAGAGTACCTCTAGTAGCCAGAGGGGGTCAGGTGGGGAGGCAGATGGAAACAGCAGGACAAAAGCCCAGACCCGCCTCACTCACCATGTGGTTTATCCGCCTTTCTTCCTCTAAGAACAGTTGGTTCTCACTGTTGTCATAGTCCAAGCTCTGTGGACCAGGAAGACAGGAACCACAATTACTGGTTGAGGACAGGTGGCAGGGAGATTGGAAAAGGCAGAGGCAGGAAAATGGAGGCCTACCTCATACTTGAGGGACAGGAGCTTCTCGTTGTGAGGGATCTCCTTGGGGAAGGGATGGGAAGGGTCCATTTCCTGTGGAAGGAAAAGGCAGAATTCCACACTTTACACATGAAAGGAGAAAGGAAGGACCATTTCCCAACTCATCCTGGATGCCAACATTATCCTGATACCACAGGTGGACCAGGGTGTCATAATAAAACTGTAGAATAATACCTCCTGTGATGACAGACATAAAAGTCAACAAGAGGTGAGCAAAGGGGATCTAGCAATACCAGAACCAAGGTAGACTCTAAGAGTGCAAGGTTAGTTTACATCCCAAACTCAATTGATGTAACATACAGCACCAAGAGAACAAAGGACAAAATGCACAGGATTGTCCAGGCAGGCACACATCAACATGTGACAAAATTCAACATCTCTTTACAATAAGAACACTCAACACAATAAAACAGAAAAGATTTTTCCTCCCTGGGCACACTGACAGACGTCTGTAATCCTCAGCTACTCAAAAGGTTGAAGCAAGAGGATGGCAAGTTTGAGCCCAGTTTGGGCAACTTAAAAGAGCCTGTCTCAAAATAAAAAATAAAAAGGGCTGGGGATGTAGCTCAGTGGTAGAGCACTTGCCTACCATGCCTGACCCTGAGTTCCATCCCAAGCACAACAAGTAAATAAACAAACAAATGAGTGAAAGAGTTTCCTCAATCTGATAGAGGCACCTATGAAAACTCAGGAAACACCATGCTCAACAGCAAGCAACTAGAAGTTTTCCCCCTAAGATTAGGACAAGGACACTCACTTCTGCCACTTCTACTCAACACTGTTCTAAAGGATATAGCCAGGAAAATCAGGAGGAAGTAGGGAAGGAAAGGCTTCAGTGAATGTGTTTGGCCCGTTTGTCAAAGATGATAAGGTGGATGAGTGTGTTTGGAGTTTCTGCATCTTCTAAGCTATTCCATTGATTCTCAGGTCTGTTTTTTTTTTATAGTACCTTGCTGTTTTTATCACAGTAGCATTGTAGTATAATTTCAAGTCAGGGATTGTGACGCCCCTCTGCCTGTCTTTGTTGCTGAGAATTGTTTTAGACATTCTAGGTCTCTTCTGGTTCCAAACGAATTTTAGGAATGTTTTCTCTAGTTCTGTAAGGTATGCTAATGGTATTTGGGAAGAAATGTACCTCTTTAATAAAACGTGTTGGAAAAACTGACTTTCCACATTCCAAACACTAAAACTAGACCCATGTCTATCACCATGTGCTAAACTAAAATCAAAATGGATCAAAGATTTAACTATTAAAACAGAAACCCTAAATCTGCTGGAAGATAGAATAGGCAAAACTTTTTTTTTTTTTTTTTGGTACCGGGAATCAAACCCTGAACTCTGTGCTTGCCAGGCAGGCCCTCATGCCACTAAGCTATATCCCTGGCTGCAGAACTCTTGAAGACACAGGTATAGGCAAAGATTTCATGAATAAAATCCTGATCACACAGGAACTACTACAAAGAATCAACAACTGGGATCTCATCCTATTAAAAAGCTTCTGCATAGCAAAAGAAATCACCAAGAGAGTGAAAAGACGACCCACAGAGTGGGAAAAAACTTTGCCAGTTGTCCCTCAAAGGACTAATATCTACAGCATATAAAGAACTGAAAAAAAATCAGACCCTCCCAAATTTAAAGACACAATCCAAAAATGGGCATCTGAGATGAGTACATATTTCTCCAATGAAGAAATACAAATGGCAAATAAATATACGAAAAAATGTTCAACATTGTTGGTCATTCAAGAGATGCAAATTTAATTAACACTGAGACTCCATCTCACTACAGAAAGAATGGCTATCATCAAGAAATCAGCAATAACAAATGCTAGAAAAGGAAGGGGAAAAAGGAACCCTTCTCCACTGCTGGTGTGTAGACTGGTGTTACCACTGTGGAGATCAGGGTGGAGATTCCTCAAAAAACTAGGACTACAGGTTCCATTTTACCCACAGGATCATACCAAGGGTTACATGCGCATCCATGTTTATAGCAGCACAGTTTGTAATACTTAAATCTTCGAAACAATCCAAAATGCACACCAATCAAGGAATGGATAAAAAGATCTTTTTTTTTACAATGGAGTACTACTCATCCGTAAAGAAGGATAAATTTGAGACATATCTAGGTAAATGGATGTATCTTGAGACCATACTCTTAAGTGAAATAAATTGAACACACATGTGTAAATACTGCATCCTCTCCCTAGTGTGAGAAAGTGAAGACTAAATGAGGACCAAAATTACAACATTGTGAAATAGGAAAAAGTTGTTCAAAAGAAAAGAGGAACTAGGAGGGGGAGGGGAGAAAAGGAGGAAGGGGAAAGAAAAAAGTGGTAAAGGAAAGAGAAAATAGCCGGGCGTGGTGACTCACACCTGTAACCCCAGCACTCGGGAGGCTTACAGGAGAATCGTAAGTTCGAGACCAGCCTGGGCTACAAAGTGAGCTCAAGGCCAGCCTGAATGGCATAGTGAGACCCTGTTTGAAAAAGACAAGGGCCAGGGATCTAGCTCAGTGGCCTAAGCACCTGCCTGGCAAGCGTGAGGTTATGAGTTCAATCCCTGGTGCTGCAAAAAAAAAAAAGGTAAAATGGAATCAAAGCTTTGTAAATGAGAGGAAGAGGGCTTAAAGTGAGGGGAGGGGATTAGGAAAAAAGAAATATCAAGATATATACAGGTACAAATTCCCTATGATGAATGTGATTTTTATGTATATCTAAATTGCACCAACATACCAAAAAAAAAAAAAAAGGAAAAATAAAAGAGAGGCATTCAGGATGGAAAGAAGAAAGTAAGACTTTCTCTACATGAAGATGTCATGATCTTGTATACAGAAAATCTTAACATACCAAAAAAACTACTAGAATAAACACACTTAGGAAGACTGTAGGATACAAAAACCAATTGTATGTCTATGTACTTGCAGCAAACAAACTGAAACTAAAAGTAAGAAAAAAAATCTGTAATAGC
>RJWT010038705.1:0-12816 GCA_004365215.1 Cuniculus paca | reverse complement strand
AAGGTAAGAGCCATCATAGTCTGATCCTTTCCCAAAAGCCAATCAATGGCCTTTGGGGGATATGTTAGATCCCAACCATGATACTTATGATAGAAATTATGTTGCATGTTAAATTTTCAAATTAAATAAAAAATAAGTTAAAACTCAAGATGCTATATTGACAAGAATTCTATATATCCAGTGCTGTTAGTCCCTACTACTCCTCTGTATACTAAGCTTGATCATTTAGCCCCTATCATTCTTAGTGCTAGGAACTTTCAGATTTAAGTGCTCATATTATTCTTCAATGTCTTGCCAAGTAAAATATGCTTGGGCAGAGTGAATTGAGGCATTTGCCCCTTACGGATCATGTAACAACTAATCCCCTTGCTAACCCAGGCAGCTACTTAGGAATTTGGCTGCTTTCCTTTACCAATCAACAAAACACAGAGAGTTTATTTAGCAACTTCCTTATACAAACAGCTCGATTTCCTTTCAGGAAGCCTCTATTCATTAAAAATAGATGAAAACATTAAAAAGGCTGTTTACTCTCCTTCATGTAGGAAGGGTGAAAGAATATTCTTCTTACTTCTTAAAGATATACAATACCTCTATTTTTCTACCCCAACCTTTCCCAAAGGCAGAAAAAGAATTTCTTTGTACTTTGCTAAAGAAATAATGCAGAAAGCTCCCTTTTTAAATTCTCAGGTCATCGAGAATGCAGTGGATGTATGTGTTCAGATTTCATGTGCTTGTTAACTTCAGTTCTATGGAGTTCAGAGGAAAGACAAATGGACTGCCCTACAAAGGATGAAGGGAGTAAGATCTTGCAGAAAAATAGAATTTGAATTTGACCCCATAGTCTGAAGAGGAGCTTGCCCAGTGCAGAAGGAGAAGTAAAACAAGTAGGTAGAGATAACAGATTATACAAGACAATTGAGAAATAATAATCTGCTGCAGTAAGAACATAAAATGATATATCTGGGATGCAGAATGTCAGAAGATGATTCGAGAATGATAGATACCAGCCAAATTGTGGAGGGATCAGAATCTCACATGTAAGAGTCCAGGTCATTTCTTTTATGTAATGAGAAAATACAGTAAAATTTTATCTGTACTTATTTTAATAAGATTTGCATTTGAGGAATTTGGCTTGAGAAAAATACTTGCAGAATAATTGGAAGAGGTATTACTATACCTGAGTTAAGAAAATCCATGAAAGGCTACTTCAGTTGTCCTAAAAAGATACATATTTAGCACTTCATGTGTACCTGAAACTATGCTAGACCGTGTGTGCAGTAATTTGAAAGTACAGGATTTAGAGCTATTTTGCCTAAATTCAAGTTCTGACTCCTCCACTTACTATCTTAATGACCTTATGCAAATTACTTAACTTTCTGTGTCTTCATCTAGAAAAGTTTTATAATAAAATATATGTATACTGAGGTTTTTGTAAAAACTAAATATATGAGCAAAACTGAAGGACGGCCGATGTGATGTTTATCTGTACCTCTTTTATCCAAAGAACATCTCCTGAAGTAAGAATCATTATTCCTACTCTACAGATGAGGACAGTGAGTCTCAAATGGTTTTATAGTTCACTACAGAGTGAACTATAAAAGAGTACAGAAGAGATCGAGCTGATATTTGAGCCCCACTCTTTTTGATCCTGAAGTGCGTGGTGTTCTTTTGTTACTTCCTCTTTATGAATGTTCTCTATTAGGCAACTGCCTGGGAGTGGTTAGAGACTGGTGATTGTAACTGACATTTTGGAATAGAACCTATGGAAAGTGAAATGACTTCTGAAATGACTTCTGAATAATGGAAGGGAGAGAGCTTGGCAGTTCAAGGAAGAAAAATTTTGGCAACCTAACATGTTCTCCATAAACTCCAGGCTGGTGTAGTTCTGTGCAGACTAGTTTAGGCATGTGCCAGAGACCACATCATCTGTCTCTGATGCAATTTGTTGATCTTGTATTTGCACAGTGATTAGAAGTTATGTGGTTGCAAGGTACAGTATGTACTCCTAGAAAAAATAATACATCACCCATTCCACTCAGTCTAACAGGTTGTACAAAATACACTCATGAACTTATTGCTATAGACCCTGTTTCCAGGTGATTTCAAGAATCATGGCACTAAGCCCAAGCAACTAGCAGGTCTTCTCCCTGTCTTTAACAAAACATTGCTTGAGAGTCTCAGACTTGGGAAAGTCATAGGGTTGGTATTTTTGCAAAAGACGATTTTTCATTTTCCCTTAAACATAATGTGATGACTATAATGAATGCTACAGTCACAACTGTCCAAGACTAGGAGACAGAATATTCAGACAGGGAGCCAGTGGACAGTTGCACCCAGGCGACTGCCCATAGAAGTTACCATAGCTAACAAAGGTCACCTGCAACCCAGATTCTAACTTGGCTCTAGCTTTGCACATTCAAAAGTTTAAAGGAAATAGATTTTTGCTGATCAAATTCATAAAGGATTAATTATATATTAAAGTTTATAGTTTATAACGAGAAACCAACACACATGTTAAATGAGACCCTAAACTTAGATCTTTGAGTAGTTATCTGTAATCTAGAGATAAAATTATTCATCTCGATATTGCTTCATAATTTTAGAATTATTGGGGAAGGTTCAGATTGTCTTAATGTATGTTTTATGGACAAACTGCTCTTCCTTAAAATATTTCTACCTCTACAAGAGCCATGCTGAAGTTATACAGCCTTTATCCTGTAGCAGAGGGGAAGCTGGCAGACCACCGAAAAGTCACTAGTTTGAATAATACAGATGGGTGAGAGCATGAAATAAAACTTTATCCTGGGAGAAGAACAAGGGACAGTGTGAATGATATTAAAGAGGTAGAATCAATAGACTATTGATGAGTTATATGTGGAAGGTAAGATAAAATGAGAAGTTGAGGCTTATTTATACATTTCTAGCTTTGAACATGTCAAGTTAGGACTGACTATAAAAATTTATTCATGGAGGAGACAGAAGCAATCTCCCTAGAAGAGATTGAGTCTAGAAAGGTAAATTTGGAAATGCTTGCTTTGTCTGTCTGTGTAAGGATGAGATTTCCAAGAGAGTGTGTATAGATGTGGAGGAAGAGAAGGTGACCTGTAGAACCATGTGACACAACAGTTAAATGGCAGGTGGGAGAAGAAGAACCCACATATAAGGAGGAGAAAACAATGTCCAGAGAGAGAAAGGAAAAAAAAATGGAGTAGTAATGCTGTGTAGAACAGGTTGAGAAGATTTTTCAATAAAGAAAGAGCTTTCATTAAAACACCATGTCATGCAGAGGCAAAATAAGGAAAAGAGAAATAATGCCTAATATATGACATCTTTGGTGTCCTTATTTATTTTAACTCACTACTGAGCCGAGAAGTCAGATCGTAATGCATGGAAAGGTAAGTAGGGTAAAAAATTCAAGGCATTAATTTTAGGCTACTTTTTCAGGAAGTGTAGATATGAAAATTACATCAGTCAGTTAGCTTGTGTGATGGACTTTATAAAATGATGAGGTCCCAGCATAGCTATTTACTGATTAGAAATAGGCTAGCAGAGGAGAAGTTGTAGAATATATAGAATGGAAAGGAAATAATTAGTGGGACATAATAATCCTGATTTTATTAGTTCACAGAATGAGAACTTTTTAAAGTAGTTATTATTTTGCATTTGTAATTGAATGTACAATTTTCTTTTTCTGAAAGTGGCATTTATATATCAAATTCTTAAAAAATACTTGTTTTTTAATATAAGTGAGGGTAATTTTTATGGTCAGAGCTCTAGGCAAGGAGTACTGATGACAAAATAGCATAAAGGAAAATTTTATTTTAACTTAATGAAGTACTATGAAAGCATCACATTAGGAGTATTGATAGAGACAGAACTGAGGATGGGATCCTTGAGTGTGTACTAACCACCAATTTCTAAACTGCTATTCATTCATTTGTAAGTGTATTTAGGATGCTAGATTCTACACAGTGCAAACTATTGGGGAAAAACAGTGAGCAAAACAGTTCTATAATCTGATCCTAGAGATAAACATTAAGCAAATAAATGTTTTACAGAACATTTTACCTGAGAAAGACTTCTTAAACCAATATATCACTAAACTGATCAAATTTTAATTAACCAAAATGTATGTGGAAAACGTTTCTGTTAGAATAATGTATGCTGAGGCTCTGGAGAAAGAAGCATCAATTAACATCTTACTCATATCTTCATTTTGTTTTCCCTTAGTTTCCCTATGCTATCCATTTGTAGTTTTATTTGGAGGACAGGAAAGAACAATGGAAGTTTCACAAAAATAAGGTATTGGGTTTTACCAAAAAATTTAAAATAAGCAATATACTAGATGGAATTAAAAATAGGAACTTAAAAACATACAGTGCTTGGAAATTATTTTTAAAACCATACATATATTTTCCATTATTAGGTTCTCCATTGCTCAATTTAAAGGGAAATATTTCTAGCACATTCCCAAGTTCTGCTGATATTAGTGGTGGAGATCTGTTTGGAGGCACCTGGAGATCTTCCACTTGTGGGCAAGATTAAGCAGTTACACAGATAAAATGGGACTATGAGAAGCGTTCTCTCAGTCATAAGAACACTATGGCCTGTTCAGATTCTTTTTTTTAAAAACTTATTTATTTGCTTATTTATTTGGCATAATAAGAAAGTTCTTTCTCTAATTTTTCTAGGTAGTGGCAAAAATTGCAAAGACGATTTCAGTTTTCATCTTGTGAGTTAAATGAAAACTGTGACAGAACAAATGTACTTAAAAATCCAAAGCTGAGGCAAATAAATAAATAAGTTGACAAACTGGAGTTATAAATGGTGCCTTTTTGTTTTTCTGGTATAGTGAAAGTCCCTGGGTCTCAAACTTGTCATTGCAAAGACAGAAGGCCACTTATGCCCTCTTCTTTTATTGATGCCATTTTATGTGTATTTTCCTTATTCCTCTTTTTCCCTTCTACTCTTTATTCTTTTTGGCTTATTATATATAATTAGAATAAATAAGGGTAAATATTTTGGGATCTAAATTTCAAAGAACTAAGTTTTGTCTTCAAAATGGAGACAAAGTAACACAAAATCAGAGTTTTACAGATTTATTTATAAAATCAGATGAGAGGAAAAATGAGGGCTTAAGATATAAACCTAATCAGTGAAATTTCAGTGTAGAGTCATAAGTAACTGAGTAAATTTTCTAGGAACAAACTGCAAAACATTAAAGCAGGTGTTGAAATTGTTAAAGGTACTTCTTCCTAAACCCAAGTTTAAATATTTTTCTTTCCCCTTCTCTTTTTCATACCCAAATGTGAGAATGAAACTTTAGGTAAGGAGCAGAAAGAGTAAACTATATGAAAAAATTTGAATAATAAATTAAGCATAAAATAATAAATGCATCATGTATATAATTAGAATGTCCTATTTAACTAAGAATAATGATGCTTCTTCAATGTGATCCTCTGCTTTGTTGAAGCTCCATGTCTTTTTACTCCACTATAAAAAGATGTTGTATTGTCTCATTTGACATTTTATTCATATATTCAAACCACTCATATTATGGGAAAAGAAAAGTATTGTGAAAATATTTGTCACTTCGTTGGAAGGAAAAAGTTCTTTCTTTCTTGTTCACATCAAAATAAAGCTTTCACAAGGAGAAAGACCTGAAATGAGAAATAATGCCTAGGAAGTTTGTAATATGAGAGCAGAGGCCAGCGCTGTGTGCATCATTGTACTTAGCAAAGTCCCTTGACTTTGCATGGGAGATCGCAGTTAATTTTTAAAATGACACTAATTTAGAAATTCACAGTAACTCTATGGTATATAACATCTTTCATATTCAAATGTTGCTAAACTTAGAAGTAAATTTAGAAATCAAAATATAAGTCAAATATATTCCTCATCTATCTGTTTATATTTGTTGACTCTGGCCAAGATCTTTTCTTTCAAGAAAAAAAGGCTTGGTTATTTGGGTCATATCACTTGAAAAACAATAAACATGACCTTAATAATTACATTTTAGTTGTTTTAAATGCTCGAGTCCTCAGCTTGTTTTATATTCAGTTAAAGGCAAGACATCCACTAATCTGGATCTACTTTGTAAAACATGTAACTGCTAGTCTTGAAGTGAGTGCTGATCTGCATCCATCTAGTTATTCAAGTGAATAGATTAACAAACATTAACTAAAAGTGAATGCTTGTTCCCTACTGAGCTTGACACTTAATGATCTAGTCAGAGATGGCATCTAACAAACTGGCCATGCATCCCTGGCGCTGCCTGAGGGGTTTTAGCTAGTTCATGGAAGCAACATGCATGGTTAAAAGGACTAGCAGAGGTCACTCCAAGAAGCAGAGCTGGAGGTGAAAGAGCATGACTCACCTGGACAAAGCAAGGCACTCCGTCATTTTAATAGCACACTAATTCCAAAAAGTTTTAGCACTTATGGCCTTGAAGCTTAATTACTCTCATTTATCTTCCTAATAAATGATGCCAGAGCTTATAAATGCAAGTAATTTCCTCATGGTAAGTCAATAAATGAATGTGGGAGCAGAGCTACATAGACACATCCTGTATATTCATGCCTTGGACCATCCCATGCCAAATTAGTAACAAAACACCAACTCAGAAATCACCATACCTTTCAGATGGTGATCATCATTTCAGCTATCTTCTCCATAGAACTGGCCAAGACTACATTTTCTGGCACATGTAATTTCACTACTTAAATAAATATAGAGAGATGAAAAAGTCAATGAATGCATAAAATAATCCCAAGAGTGAGAAATAGAATGAAGGTTTGGTTCTAAGTCATTTTCTCTGAAATTTACTAGAAACAAACACAAAAATTGAAAAGAACTAACAGTTAATAGAGATCCTAAACTCAAAGGTAGACTGAGTGGAAAGAACCTTAGATTTTATGTGGATCAATGACGTGCTCAAGTTAAAGGGAAAACAAAAAGGTTCAAGGAAGAATAGATTCATGCTACTTGGAAATGACACGTGGTGCTATGGAATATGAAGATGTTCACTTTGTGAATTAGTGTAATGTTCTACTGTTTCTTTAAAACTACAAATTCATTAAACTATTAGTGAAATATTAAAATGCTTATTGAAATTAAACCCATATTACAGACATGCACAGATACTTGAGCTTTCTCTTAATTATGCTTCTATTTTCAATCTCTAGAGGAAAGACACGCCATTACATATGGTAAGCATTAGTTTGAAATGGTGTATTAGCTTTTTGTTAAGTCCTCTGATTAAATTTCTTGGATGGTTTCCTATCCAGCTTATCCTACCAAATCTAAAGTTTGTTCAGGTGTCCAGAATGAAGAACTACAAAAGTAAGTAAATAGCCTCATGAGCTGGCACTGAAAAATAAGTTAGAAGCCTCATGTGTTTTATGTGGAGGTAAGAGGAGAAAACAGTAATCAGAACAATGAGAAATATGAGAAATGAGAAAATAAAATGAGGACTGTCACAAAAGGCCCACCAGAGAATGATGTTTGATAGTATTTCATTAAACTCTAAAAACTCAAATTCCAGCACAGTACTAGAATATTTTGGTGATGAAGAAATTATATTTATTGAAAACATTTTCACAGTCAAACTTTGATCCTAGAAAAGAGCAGATATTTAGAAAAAGTGTATTAACTTATTTTATCTTTACAGCAGCCCCACTGGGTACAAAGTCTTATTATCTTCCATTTACAAATAAAAAAGATTGAGGTACAGCAATGTAAAGTCAGTTAACTAAGCTATAGGGCTCATAAATAGGAAAACCAGTGTTAGTAACCAGGAACAGGTAATATCGATTACCTAGTTACTCACTCCAGGGAGTCATTCACTGAGAGGGGTTTCTTGCACAGTAGTTCATGTTGTAAAAAGAAGACAGCATTCTTTTCTGACTCTAATAATTGTGTATGAAAGTTTTATGTAAACTATCACTAGTCAATTATTTAGTATTTACTAAGCATGTATTCTATAAAAAGGGCCCTAGTAAGTATAAGGATGACAAAGATAAATTCTTTGGTAGATACCACTTTTGTAGAATTCACAATCTGTTTTTCAATAAATCAATCAGGGGACTATAGCTAAAACTTACCATAAAGATGAAAAACAGAAATAGCTGCCATTTACTGAGTACACACTACTAACAAGGTTTTAGTGTTTATGATAATTTATTTAAAGTAGTCTACATTAAAATGTGATACCATCGATATAACATCATTTATTTTACAGATGAGGAAATATGACTTAGGCAGGTTAAAGGAGCATTGCCTAGCGTCAAACAGGTAGTAAATGACTGAGCCAGAATTTATGCAAGCAGAATACAAAAAGATTTTAAAGAGTGCATGCGATGGTTCCAGCAGGAGAGTAAAGCTATCCTTGCACCAATGTCAAAATCATCCTTTTTTTGTTTGAGAATGCAATTTTCTTTAGTGGAATAAACAGCTTTCAAAAAAAATGTGACTTAGAAAATAATTTTAAAAGCACAGTCAGGATTAATGATAGGAATCAGGGAGATAGATCTTATGCAAATGGAAAGAAATCTAGAAGTGGAGGGGTGAGAGAGAGGTGAAGGAAAAGTTAAAAATAATTAAGATACTATGTTCATGTACCAGTGTCTCATGATGAATGTAATCACTATGTATTACATATATGTGCCAATAAAAAATTAAAATTAAAAAATTTTCCCAGAAAAGACAAATGTGAACTAATGAATAAGACTTCTGATGCATGGAGCAAGAAGCCAGTATTTGGGAAGACTTGTCCTACATATCAGACAAGTAAAATTGGAAATGACATAATTTCATTCTTGTTTGTGGCTAAACAACATTTCTTTGTGTGTATTCATCATATTTTGTTTATCTGGTAATGGGCATCTAGGCTCTTTCCAGTGCTTAGCAATTGTGAATTGTATTACTATACCTATGAGTATACGTGTATCACTATAGTACAATGACTAACTCTTTTGAGAATATACGCAGGAGGGATATAGCTGGGTCAAATGAAATTTCTACTATTAGTTTTATGAGGTATGTCCATACTATTTTCTATAAGAATTTTACTTGTTTACATTTCCACTAGCCATGTAAAAGGATGCCTTTTCCCCCACAAGCTCACCAGCATTCATCGTCTTTGTGTGTGTGTGTATTCTTTGTGATAGCCATTCTGACTGGGGTAACATAGAAAGTCAAAGTTGTTTTGATTTGAATTTTCATAATGGATAAAGAGTTGAATGTTTTAGTGTATTTATTGACCATTGTACTTCTTTTGATAAGTGCCTATTCAGTTCATATGTCCACTTTTCGATTGGGTCATTTGTTTTTGGTGCAGTTAGTTTTGAGGGTTCTTTCTATTTTAGATATTAGTCCTCTTCCAGAAGTGTAACCAGCAAAAATTTTCTCCCACTCTCTAGGTTATATTTTCACTCTGTTGATTGTTTCCTTTGCCATATGGAAGTTTTTTAACTTAATGGAAATCCCACTTATTGATTTTTAATATTATTTTCTGTGCTATTAGAGTTCTAGTCAGGAAGTCTTTAAGTGTTTACCTTGGAATCTTCTATTAGTTTCAAAGTGTCTGTTTTAATACCTAGGTATTTAATTATTTTTTATTTGACTTTAGTATATAGTGAAAATAAGAATCTAACTTCAATCTTTTTCAAGTGGATATCCAGCTTTCCCAGCACCATTTGTTAAAAAGGCTATCTTTACTCCATTGTATGTTTTTAAGTCTCTTTGACAGAAACCAGATGGTTGTAGGTACAAGGCTTTCTTTCAGTGTCTTTTGTTCTGTTTCATTAGTTTACATATTTGTTTTTATGCCAGTAACTTTTTTTTAATTATAATCTGTCTCAGTCATTTTCTTCATAACTGGGACAAGATACCTGACACTTGCAATTTAAGAAAGAGAGGTTTATTTTGGCTCGCATTTTAGTTTCAGCTCATATTTTCCAGGCTCAAATGTAAAATATTGCATAGTGGAAGGG
Organism: Cuniculus paca; assembly: GCA_004365215.1. Classification (NCBI taxonomy): domain Eukaryota; kingdom Metazoa; phylum Chordata; class Mammalia; order Rodentia; family Cuniculidae; genus Cuniculus; species Cuniculus paca. The sequence goes on along the minus strand of RJWT010038705.1, from coordinate 2,824 downwards.
CCTGCCCAAGAGGAAAGTTGCTCAAAGCCATGGCATCAGGAAGCAGAAACACAAAGTGAAAAGAGCAGCTAGGAAGGGTGATATACCCTTCTGGGTCATGCCCCTATTTACCTGCCTCTTTGGACCAGAACTTGCCTCCCAACAGCAAGTCAGCTATATCACTCTATGATTCAGTCCCCTTTCCAAAGCCCTGCCCATGAATGCATGAGGCCTTTGTGGGGACATTCTTTATCTAAACCATAGCAATAGTTTTGTAGCATAACTTTAAATCCTTTGTTGTAATGCCTCATGTTTTACTGTTTTTTTGCTCAGAATTGTTTTGGCCATCTTTTCTGATTCTGTATGAAGAATGTTCTTGGTATTTTAATAGAGATGGCATTAACTTATATGTCTCTTTTTGTAATATGACCATTGTAACAATATCAGTTCTGTCAAACCAAATATAAGAGATTTCATTTCATTTTCTAATTGTCCTAGTTACTTTTCTCATTGCAGGGGCAAAATACCCAATACCCAGAGTTAAAGAAAGAAAGGTTTATATTGGCTCACAGCTTGTAGAGGTTTCAGTCCATAGTTACCTGGTTCAAAGACAGAATCACACACCTAACCTCAGCAGCACACGTAATCCCAGAATCACACATCTTAATCCCTCATGAGGCTTTGGAGGGACATCTAGATACAAGCCAAAACACTAATGTCTGCTTTAATTTCTTTCTTCAAGGTTCTGTAGTTTTCATTATAGAGGCCTTCACCTTACTGGTTATGTCGATTCCTAGGTATTTAATTATTTTTAAAGCTATTGTGAATGGAATTGTTTTCTTGATTGGTTTCCTGGTACATTCATTATTCATGTACAAAAGTGTTATTGATTGTTGGGTGTTGATTTTGTATCCTGATATTTATTGAATGTGCTTATTAGATCTAGCAGTCTTCAGGTGGAATTTTTGGGATCTTCTGCCTAAAGAATCATAGAAGTAATTTTGTTTCTTACTTTCCTATTGATACCCCTTTTTTTTCTATTGCTTGATTCCTCGGCTAAAAGCTTTACATACTATATTGAACAAGTAAGAGTAGATACTCTTGTCTTGCTCCTGATTTTTAGAAGAAATGCTTTCAAATCTTCATCCAGACAGAATGTTTTTAATGAATATTTTCAATCTACAGCTCATGAAATCAACAGCAGCCATGGGTAGATTATATGCATACCTTGTTTTCAGTGGTCACTTGGCAAAAGAGAAACAGACTTGTTTTTTCCTGATAACGATCTACATACTCAAAACTCAATGAATACAATTAAAATATACCATACATCCTTTTCTGATGGAAGATATATGGCAATTTCTGTTTATAGAGTAAAAATTGTAATGAAATACTTCAAACAGTATGTCATATGTAAAGTTGTTTGTTTGATTCACCCAAAATATTCACAAAACACATTGTGATAAAGCATACAAAAAAGGCTCAATTATTTTGTTCTCATAGAAACATATTACAAAATTGTTTTTGTTTAAAAAACAGTCAAGAACATGCAGCTAAAATATACAGTAAATATTATAGGAGTATATTTGTTTACATATAACAAACATGAATATAGTATTTATGAGTAAATGATGTAAACAATGATAAGTGCAATGTATGTTACATAGTTTATATATCAGTATTATAAATACATAAATTTAAAATAAATCTTTGGTTATTTTTCTGAATGTTGTGAATTTTACAGTGCCCTGCAACTTTAAAAATAAAAACTATATGCTATTTAAAATTTATTTTTAAGAAAATACTGTATTTTGCATTATTATACATTTATTTTACACTTACTCTTAGCCTAAAATCACAGAAACACTATTATATATTATGCATGTAACTTTTCATGTGAAATTTACATGATTTGGCCATTTTATGCGTTTCCATGTACAAATAAGTGGCGTATAAATATTTGCAATTCTGTGCAACCATCATCACTATCTAATTCTGGAATATTTCCATCATCCCACAAAGAAAACTCCTACTTCTAAGACACACCCCCTGTACCTGGGTCTTCTGGAAGCCACTAATCTATTTTCTGTCACCACACATTTGACAGTTTGGACATTTCATACAAATAGAATTATACATTATTTGGCCATTTGTGAATTTTTTCTCACACCATAGTGTTTTCAAGTTTCATCTGTGCTATGGTATGTACCAATACTTTACTTACTTTTATGGTTCAGTAATAGTCTATTGCATGAATGTATCACACTTGCTTATTCATTCATTATTTGATAGACATTTGAGTTATTTTCATACTTTGACTATTGTGAGTAATGATCATATGAATGTTACTGTTTATGTTTTGTGTGAACCTATGTTTTTAATTGTCTTGAATATACATCTAAATGTTGAATTGGTCATAAAATAACTGACAAACTGTAGTCCACAGTGGCTACAATATTTTACAGTTTCGTCTGCAACATTTGAGTTCCAATTTCTTTATGATCTTGACAACACTTCTTATTTTTCATTTTAAAAATTATAGCCAACTTAGTGGGCATGGAAGAAATATTGTGCTTTTGTTTGAATTTCCTTAATGGTGAAGGATATGTAGTATCTTTTCATTTGTTCCTTAGCTGTTTATGTGTCTTCATCAGAGAAATTAAATCTCTTCAAATCGTGTCTTTTTTAAAAATTAATTTTACTAGTATACTTTAAATATACATAATGATCATATTTATGATAGGGAATTTGTACTTGTACATAATACATCTTGATCTTCTTTTGTTCCCACTCCCCTTGCCTCCCATCTACCCTTCCTCCCCACCTTGTTTATAAAAAACTTTGC
>RJWT010038704.1:0-12814 GCA_004365215.1 Cuniculus paca | reverse complement strand
TCTAAAGGATAAAACAACTCAGGGAAAAAGAGAAAATAAGGAAGGGAAAAGAAAAGATATAAATATATATATATATATATTTTAAGATAGATAAGTTGATTGCACTACTAATTTTTCTAGTTCTTAGAAAAAAACAGTTAACATTCATAGGACCAGACCAATTCTGTATGCCTATACCTGGCAAAGTGAGCAACTCTTGAAGACAACTATATGAAAAAACAACCTTGGTATCTCTCCATCACCTAGCTTAGAAAGCCTATATTGTTACTGTTTTCGGCCTTTAATTACTGTTATTTATCTGTCTTTATTGTTTTTGGTTTTCTTGTCCTTTGTTCTGCTATTGCTTCTAGCACAGAAAGGATAGATGTACAAGTATATGCTGATACATGCTTAGAACTACTGGAAAGTTTACAAGAATAGATTTTATTAAGTATCAAGGTATAAACAGCTATGTTGAAGAAAGTGGGACATTAATGGTAGCCATAGATGATTTCATATCTTCAGGTTCTGAGGTTCAATAATGCTTTTATTCTTTGATTTGGTTGCTTTAAGCCTGTTTTCTACTACTTGATCACAATATATGAGAAGATATGATCAGTTTTTTTGAAGAAAACAAAGGACATTAGTGAAGCCATTGTTGATTTCTTATTGTCTGATTTGAAAGCCTGTAATGCTTTCACTCTTTGGTTTTATCTGGTTTTATATTATTTTGTTTTGCTTGAGTTTATTGTGTGTGAATGTGTGTACAACCATTTCGAAGAAAACAAGAGACATTAGGGTAGCCATTGTTAATTTCATGTTATTGTGTTTCGAAGACCCATATTGCTTGCAATGCTCTGTTCTGATCTGTTTTGTTGTGTTTTACTTTTTGTTTTGTTTTTATTCTCTGTAAAAAAAATGAAAAAAAGAGAATACAAGGGAGAAAAAGACATGTCTCTGTTATAACAAGTTCAAATTATAATAGACAAGACACTCAGAAAAATTGTTTTAACATAAAGTAAAAGCATACAGTATTAGAGTTATGTTTCAGGTGTAGTTTGGAACAAAAGAAAGGTTAATAAAATCCCAACTGATGATGTAAGGAAATCTTAGCAAATGAAGAAATCTTGAGAGATTTAGAACTTAAATATTTGGAAGAAGATCCAGAACTCTGAAGATGGGAAAGTACCTAAGTAGCATGGAGAATTTGAGCAGTATTTACAGATGTAAGACAGCATGATACTTATTGGGTATCTATCTATCTATCTATCTATCTATCTATCTATCTATCATCTATCTATCTCTCATGTATCTTTCTGAGTGTCTAAAACATAATAAAGACAGTAGCAGAATGAAAAAGTTATATATGATCTCTTTAAGCATACATAGAGGGTTTTGTATGGCATCCTTACAAGTTTAAGCTTTCTACTGCAGAGAACCATTAAGAGTTTTATGCAAGAGGAGTGGCTTCTCCAGATTTGCTTTACAGAAAGTTCTCTTTGCTAAAAAGAGTGAAAGGTTTCAATATTACAGGTAGTAAGATGCTTTAAAAACTTGTTATAGTACAGTAGCTAAGAGGGATAAAGTATTAAGTTAGGCACTGGTGGAAAGGATGAGAACAAATCCAGTGAATGATAGATGGATAGCAATGAAATTAAGAAAATGCAATTTTTTTCCTTTTCTTTGAAAAAAATGTTTTGGTAAAAAAGAAACTAAACCAATTTATTCCTTAAAGTCTTGACCTGGATGAGTGTGTGTGGCCTCTGAACCATAGAGGCTGAGTGTCCATGAGGCAGATCAACACAGAAATACTGAATTAGGAGAGAATCTAAAATGGCAATACATACTAATTTGAAGTTTATTGGCTTTTAGGTTGAAAATAAACACAGCATTGGAGAAGGCTGCAAAGAGAAGCAGACTTCAGTCTTTTCATTGATTTTTTTTCCCTATATAGAAATAGAAAAAGTTGTATGTTAAAGCAAACTAACTTTATCGCTAGTGTTCTAGGTTACAGAGCAACAAAAGAGTAATGAAGGAAGATAATTACTGTAATATTTATTAGAGTGGCCATGATACCTACTTTTCTTTTCTAATTACCATTTGAAAATGAATAAATTGTGTTAATGTACATCTCAGGAATAATGTATTAAAATGTTGTGAAGGTTTAGGGACAATTTTAATAAAATAGAGTAAGATATTTTGACTCCTTAGTCCCATCTATGATTCTGTAAAATAGGTCATAGCCTCTAACTCTTCTGATTTTTTATTTCTCCCTTTGGAAATCAAATATTTTTGGAGGCGGAAATACAAATTAGGAAAATTATAGTTTTTCTTGCATTCATTTATAGAGTTACTACTCTGTTCCTAATGCAGTTGCTAAAATTTATCTATATTCACAATTTTTAGAAATATTTAGACTGATAAATTATTCTATGCCATTTCCCATCAGGTTGTGTTCACTTTTTATACTTAAACCTTCCGCTGTGGTATTTACTACTCATTCTTACGTGTTAGTACCTTTTCTTATGTTAGCTTTATTCAAGGCTAAATTGTTTGATTTTATACTTATTTTACATCATTCCATAAATATAGAATTTAGCACCAATGTATTAAAGTATGTTGAATGTTCAATTTCTTCTGACAATATGTATATGCAATAAATAGTTTGTCTACTTTCCCAGTGTTACTTCTTGTTTTCTTCTTTTATCGGGAGTCTGGGGGATGTTTAGGAGTTGTTGGGATGTAGCATACACAGTGGTGCAAGGCTTAGGCTCACTCTTGCAATTCTGTGGGAAGTAAGCAGGATATTCTTTTAGCAGAAGCCTTGGCCTTGGAATTCTATTCACCAGAAGCTGGACAGAGGAAGACCCATCTGTTTTCTCAGGATCTTGCTTTTAATGAGACTTGTGAAGGAAACTTCATGAAAACCCCTGGGACTGCTTGAAATTCTTGAGGCATGTTTATAGTCTAGCTCTGTGGAGCCTCATGTATGACTCTAAGGATGAGATATTTTATTCTACTTAGATATTCTTAGAGAACATTTATTATTACATTTTATTGCATTTATTAGTCAATAAAAAAATCTAACACAATATTCTCTTCCATCAAATTAACAAGGTCTGAAAATTATTTAGATAGACTCAGATTTACATATATATGAATCGTTTTAATCCCCAATGATTTGAAGGGAAATTTTAATATTCATTACTATCATATTAACAAGAAATCAGTATGTTATTAAACTTATAAATTTCTTTATAATATTCCTTTATCAATAACTATTAATAGAATAATGAATTTTGCATTATTAAAATTTTTTCAAATTATTAAGTTTATTGAACTTTATATTGTCTTTTGCTACTTCATAATCATATTTTAACATGTTTCCTGATTTGCTCTTATTGGTTTTGAAATCCATTATCTCACCAGATAGAGTCCAAATTAAGTTATTCTGCTATCTTGTGGTTGAAACCTGAAATACCAAATGCTGTATTCAGAGACTTCAAACTTAGTTATGGAGATAGGAAAAAAAATACATATATGGTATATATATATATCAGACCACTGAGAGAGGGCTAAAGTACCCTGAAAGAACACCTGATCTTAACCAAAATTTCAATAGTTATCAAATCATTCTGAGTTCCCAGGCTGACCCTGGAAAAAAGTCACATTGAAAAGCCATTAGAGATAGAGCCAGGGCCAGATATCAGCTAAGCAGAAATAATTTAAATATTCTTTAGTGGTCCTAAAAAATTAAAACGCCTACTAAATCTCTCTCAGAAGCTCAGACTAAGATGAATCAAATCAAATTTTTCAAATAGACAAATTAACTCACTGCAAACATACTATATTTTCTTTCCCTTTTCTCACTCAAGCCATAGTTAAAGTCAGTCCCTAGATGTAGCAATACAAGGATAGAAGAACTCCAGCCTTGTTAATATAATCAATGTAGATATCTTTATTTTCAGTCCAGGCATAGATTAGTGTCAGGAAGAGAGAGGTAGGAATAAACGAGGCATAATTTCTAGCATTATCAGAGATATGCAGTTTTGCTGGTCCCTTGCCTGTATTCCTCAGTATCATGAAAGCATTGTTGGGGTAGCTTCCATGTTCAGCCTGAGAAGATGGAGAAAACTTGTCACTCTGCCTCTCCTCTCTTCTCCCAATGAGAGTGAGGCTTGCCTATGTACCTGAGGTCACTTTATGTTGTTACCATAGATTCGTAAGGTAGTTCACTTCCCATCTGGTGAAGGAAGTAGTGGTGGTGGAAGTTTGTAATCTTCATCTTTGCCTTTAAGTCTCAAATCTAAGAGCAACTTCCAAGATGGCTCATTTTATAGAAACTACAGAAAATGTGTCAGTACTTAAGAAATACAAGCAGAGTGAATATTTGAGTTTAGTTCGAATTGAATTGAACTTAGCAATTTCTTAAACTGAATTTGATCTATGTCTTTTATGCCTCAGTTTTACTTATTAAAGCTTTATTCACTAAATTTCAGTTTAGCATAATCAGCAAATAAACACACATCTGCTCAGTTTGACCACCACCTTTCAAAAATTATCTCTTTCTTTACAAAGACCTGTATTTCCTCTGGCAGATGCTGAAAGTATTAATGGTGACCAAGAGGCTTCTGTCTCTTAATGAGTAGCAGGTGTGGTCAGAATGTCTTATTATTTATTACTTCCTCACCCAGGATATTGTTCTATGTTTATAAGACATTTTTGCATTTCTCCATCAATGGTCTCTTTATTTCATACGGAGTATCTCTGTGTCTGAAATGAATGCTATCCTTCACACTAAATCTTGACATTTGCTGCCACAGAGACTACCTTCACCTACTGGGGACAGGATTGGAGGTCAGATGGAGCAACTCTACTAATGTTTCCCAGATTTGGGGATTCTTAAGGTCATGGGGTAAGGTAGGAAGTGGAAAGGAGGGGGTATTGAGGAAGGATATGGCTATATTTTTTGATAAAGCTTTTGTTTCTGTTCTCCACAGTGTGATTGAAATCCCTTCCCATAGTCTGACTGCTCCAGATGGATTGGAACTGGTCCATTTTGGGTTCTTTTGTTTGATGTTCTGCAGTGCAATTAATGAGAAAAACACCTCAGAAAAGCTTTTAAATATGCAGGAGTTGATTGGTCTGGGGCCTCTTTTCATTTTCTCATCATTTTTGTTTAACTTCCTGATCTTTACATACACATCTAATTTGTGTTCAAGAGGGAAGGTGTAGGAACCATTTGATGTGTACAAGGTCATAAGCCCTTAAAGCCTTCCTATCCTCAAGGAAAGAAGACATCATTTGGCAAATTTAAACATAAGCAACCTCAGACACCAAGGTTTCTTTTGTAACTAGGGATTTGCAATTCTAAACATCGCAAATTTACCATTATGCAGCTAGTGTGAAAATAAACGTACAAATAATTTTATCTTATTTGAAAAAGTATTAATCCAGTCTAATATTTAATATTTGTCATTTATGCTTTGTTTATCTTTCAGCAATAACCACAAAACATTTTAAGCTGTGTAGTATATCCAGCAATTTTTTCCTATTTAAAAACATTTCAGAAGTTTAACACATTGTGCAGTAATGTTTATGATCTTCATTCTTTACTTGATGAAACAATTCAAGATTTATTTTCAAGCAGAAGAGATAGCAAGAAACTGGTCCAGGCTGTTAATCATATGGTAGGGGTTTTGATATATATATATATATATATATATATATATATATATATATTCTTAAGGATAAATTGAAAGCCTATATTATGAATTATTTCATTGAGCATAGAGAGTTTATATTCTGTTACTCACCTGTCTAGAATTCTTCTCCCACTATGCTCAGAGCTTCTTGAAGTCATGTTTTATGGAGGTTTTTCAAATTTACAGATATGTATATTTCTGGGGGCTTGGATTAGATGAGAGGAGCTAAGATGTCAAAAACATACTTTTGAGTTTTATGGGGAAAAGCATAAAGTGTTCAGTGACTCCCTATGCTCAAAGAGAACAGTAAGGTAGCATAAGTAATTTGGATCAAAGGTACTAGTAGCTTAAAGAAGTTTGGATTTGAAATAAATGAGAACAGTTTCTTTTTCTTCTAAGTACTGGTTTCACCAATGGTTGTTGTCACCTTAAGGCTGGAGAGAGAATTATGGGTCCTGAATAAGAATGGTAGATTACCTTATGGGACCTGAGTTGGTAAATAAAAGTAAAACCACTTTGCACCACAAAACTTGGGCAAATCTTGAAGAGTTTGAGCCTTGCATGAAGGGAGCCTACAACAATATATTGGTTTCTCCTTTTATGAGCATGTTTCTTTATTGCTTTTCTTCTATTACTTCAAATGATCTCTTCCTCGTGTTTATAGAAGACAGATATATTATCCAGAATGCACAAAGCAAGCTATATCTTATGATCTATTAACCCTTGAGAATGAAGGTTTATCGATGAATGAAAATGTGAACATTTAAGAAATATTTCTTGATGAAGTAGAGGCAGAACTCTTCACACCAGGAGCAAGAGACAAAGATCTGTCACTTATTTCTCCCTTACTTTCAATATGTGTACTTTTTATAATGAAATATCTCAGAAATGTGATAACTATATTGGTAAAATGTCAGTGATAGATACCAGAATGCAGGTTATTCAAAAGCAGAACTTACCCTATGCCTGTCAATTAGAGACAATGTGAGATGGTTCTCAAAGCTTCTGTATTCATTTTGACAGGCACACATCGTAGCTATTTACTCCTGAAGAGACCACCAATAGCAGATATTTTGAACAGAAGCAGAACATCAGCCCTAGCAAAAATATACTAAACAATGTACATTTTTGTAAAACCTGTGGTTTCTCCATTTCAATTCTCTCTGCTGCTAGGAAACTTGATAAATATCTTCTTCCCAAGCTTATTTTCAGCAAATGGTCAATGGACCTTTATTTAAATGCTAAAAAAGTATTACCTTGGACAAGGATAAGAAACTCCAAGGGTCAAAATATTATAGCTTTGAAACTAAATAAATGAATCCAGAAGACTGGCAATTCGATGCCTTCAAAGAGAAAGGGTGGTACTTCTAAGGGCACTTTGGCATTCCTCAAACTATAGCCTATGGATGACCACATAATCCCTTCCACCTCTGTGGTCACACATGATGCTTTTCCTCATCTACCTCTAGTCTGTCCAAAGCTCTAGCAGCATGTGCTGGGAGAGCTCTTAAATCTTTTCTTTTAGACTATAGCAGGGATTAGGAATTTAGGGATCATTCTATAATCAAGAATTTATAAATTTTTATTAATATTATACATACATTTTCATTAAGTGTAATCCTGATGGCTCTCCATTATTTCCAAACTATTCTTTAGGTAAACTACTGTTTTAAAGAACTTGCATCTATATGAGACTTTCAAAATTGATACCATCTGCTTATGTATCTGTTTTATTCCATTGCTATTCTTAGTGGAAGAAGTTAATGACATAATTCAGAGGAAGAAAGCCTCGTGGAATTTGACAGTAGCAAGAAGCAGTGGTGTGCTAATTTGGTCATTGTACATATCCCAGCTTGGTATCTCAATTTTAACAGTAGCTCAGTTTTGTCATACATACAGATGTTGAAGACATGACCTCAGGGTCTCCTTCAGGCTGTGAAGACTATTATACCTAGTGCATTTTGTTACTGAAATTTTCACTTCCTCCAGTCTGCAGCTAATTTGTGCAGCACACATGATCTTTTGCTTGTTGGCCAAGAGTGGTAGAATATATGTAATCTGTATAGCAGGTTTTCAACCTGAAGTTTTAGATACAACTTAAGATATTTTACAAGTTTTAGATACAACTTAAAATGTTTTATAAGTCATGAAATGACAATGTTTTGACCAGAACACGAAAAATAATGCATTTATACATATGCGTTTGTGTATGCATACATATATGTGCACATATTGTATGAACAGTTCAATATTTAGTTATACATTTGAAATATTCCAGAGCTAAAGTCTATTTTTAAAAATTTAGCTCATTCCAGTATCAGAAAATAGACTAAAGATTTATCTTAATATGGTATATGTTATTGCCTACATTAAAACATTGAATTGTATTTTGCAGAATTGGAAAACTCTGATATTCAAAATGTTTTTTTAATATAAAACATTAAATAGTACTTAGACTAATCTTTGCATATGGAACGCGCTCTGCGCAGAGCCTGCCTCTGCCTTCCCTCTGCTCTGGTTACCCAAGAGCAGCCCCTCCCTTTGTTGGAATGCCTAATCTTTACATATGACAAAAAGCTTTCTTTAAGGTTAAATTTACTTCAAATCTATCAAATTGGAATTAGTATGTGATATTCATATATTTCTTGTTCTGTTACTTTTCCTTTCAGTAAGGATTTTGGGTCTATTGATTTCAACATTAACTGACATATTTATTTCTCTTTTTCAAGTTAATTATAAGAAGAAAAATATGTCTTCCAGACAATGCTATAAAACTAGTTCAGAAGCTCCATCTTTCCTGCCATTATCAGCTCATGGAAGAAAGTTGTCTTCCAATTCTGTGGAGTTGGTGATGTGTGTTAAGGGAGTCAGGCAAGGGTGAGGGCTGAGGTAGGAATTGTTCCCCATTCCTGGCACGAGGAGATCTGCACAATGTCAACAGGCTGGAAGCGCTCACACAACACAGATTACGATGAATGGCTTTATCAGGCTAATCTTATCTTCCTTAACTGAAGCAAGCTTTTAAAAAATGCGTATCTTTTTTCAGGTGTTTTCACTGCCACAATGTGAGGCAGAGGCCACCAAATCAGTAACTCTTAATTGGGATCACCGAAATGGAGACCTTTTTGCAGTAATATCTTATTCTCCCCCTGGTATCTGAGTAAATCTATGAAATACTAAGAGTCCCAGAAAATGCTATTTTCTTTTCCAAAGAGAATCAAATGTAATGAATGTATCCTCGCTTTAGAATGCTAGAATAAGATGACACAGTAAAATGGACTCTATGACATGAATATTTATTGTTTTTTTAAAAAATCTGTTAATATATTTGCAATCATGGAATTTAATATTATGGAGCTTTTTTGGTTTTGTTTTGTTTAACTTTTGTCTTTTTTCTGATGACCTACTGTGCTTGCTGTTTCTTCTGGAAAGTTTTAAATCACCTTTGACCAGTCAGCAGTAGCATTTTGTCCTGACCCACTGTTAAGTTATTAAAAGTAAAAGCATTTACCTTGAGTCAGAAATCAGTTGTAACTCTGTACCCAACTGCCGAAAAACAAGCCATGTTTCTACTTCTGTAGAAAACACTTGAATTTCATAATGACTACAGTTTTAAATTAGAGGTCTGTATTTTCAATTCACATATGACTGAGAATAGTATCATAAAAGAGGAGATGGAAGGCTGATTTAGCACAGGACTGGAGACTAACAGGTCTCGTCACTAACAAAATAAATATCTATGACTTCGAACCATTCATCAACTAGGATTTCAGTTGCCCTCTTTGGTAAATAAAAAGAGGGGTTGTAGGTGTATTGAGCTTTTTTTTATATTATACAATGTAATAATTTACTGCAAAACATAAGTGACATATCCTTTTGTGTTGTTTTGAGCATTTAATAAGACAGTTTACATATAGTTCCTAATACGGAAACTGGAACTGAAAGAATAAATAGAAGTGAGTCTCATAATAAATTTATGACTCGCATTTTCTACAGCAGCCAATCCTGTTAAGACCTGTTATTTCAACAGTCGCCACAAGATGGGAGTGTTTCCCTTTATGGTTTTCTTTTTTCTAACTACCCTGCTGAAGGAATTATTTTGTTGTTGCTTTCAGTATTTCTTTTCAAAACAAATGAGGAAGTGGTTTGCTCACTTGAAATAAGAGCAGTTTTGTGCGTATGTACATACAGCCTCCACACACATCAGATTTAATGTACAGTTTATTTCAGGGGTTTTTCATCCCCTTACATGTGGATATTAAGCATTTCAGATAGATTCATTTTCAGCATTCATACTTATCTGTAAGAGTAAAGTGAAAAATAAATTATACCGAGGATGACCAAAATACACAGTAAATGTTTAAATCTTAAAATTTTTATTATGGTAGTTACATTTCTATTACTCCTCCCCAAAATACTCCAGCCCATTGTTCTTGGGATTTTCATACGCAGTTCTAAAAGTCCTCTTTCATAAGCATCTTTATGAGGTGAATGAGGACAAAATATGGTGAATGCCACTACCAAGAGCCACCTAATGGAAACGAAGGCTCTTAAAACGCATTTCGGTGTGTCCTTAGGCACCTTGTTCACCAGATCTAGCACAACGTGGCTTTTGGGTCTTCTCAAAAGTCAAAATGGCTATGAAAGGTAAATGTTTTGAGTCAGTTTAGGACAGAGGCAGTCATGGCAGCAACTGAAGACATTCACAAAGAGGACTTCCAGAGCTGCTTCAGAAAGTGGCAGGAACAATGTGTTAAAGACGAGGAGGATTATTTTGAGGGGGATTAATCATGATATTTCAAATGAAAAAAGAGCTCAGCTTTATTTCCTCTGGAAAGGTATAAATAGATAGATGTGACAATAAAATAATACTGGTATTTAACAAGTAACTTTACTTATAAACAGCATTCAAGAAAATGTTTTTCCAAAAATAGAGAGCTATAAATGAAAGAACTCTTGATTGACATTTTACCCTGTTGAGAATATAAAATCTCCATTAGTACTTTTCCTTATAATATTTGTAAGATTTCACAGAATCTAGGTATAATTAATGGAGGAAAACACTCATACATTTGTTGGTTATATATGGGCAAGAATGTTATCTACAGGTATTAGTTGTCTTTTGGTAAGATATATTATGAACATGAATTATTCACAATTAGAAGGTGGATTTAACCTTGGAAAATAAAAATAGCTTCTAAACTCTGATACAGTTGTTTCAAAGCAATATCTTTTCCTCTTTCTTTTCTTTCCCCCTCGCCTCCTCTTCCCTCCCTTCCCTTTCCTTTTCCTTTTCCTTTCTTCCTCCTTCTCCTCTTTCTCATTTTATTTAAAATCAACCAGCTTCATGACCAGAGTTGTGATAGCTTCCAAACTTTTCTGACTTAGCTCTACTTGATCAACAATAATTTATGTGATAATGATGATTATGATAATAATACTAATGACAGTAATAACCAAAACCATAAGCTGAAGTGCTGGGGAGTGGTAGGACAGTTAAACTGGGGAAAGGATGGTCCTTATCACTGTCTAATCAGCCCATGAAATCTTAGGATTTTTCAGTAGGACTCAATAACATCTCATTTCTACATGTTAAAGTACTACAATTTAATTTGATTTAATAAATCATTTTAACTCAAAAACTTCTATTTACAGATCGACTTTGTGGAGATGGGTAGGAGATCTGGAGATGGGGATAAGTGGGAGGAAGAAGAGAGGAAGGGGAAATACAACTGGGATAGGGGAAGGAGAAAAGAAAGAAGGGAAAAGATTTTATATATATGCATACATACAAGATAGATAACTAAACTGCTAATCTCTGTTCATCAAAAAGAACAGTTTGTGCTTTCATTGTTTGATTGATCATTTTTTTCATGCCTAAATCTTGTAATCCGCTGTACCAAAAAATAAATAAATAAATAAAAATCAGAAAAAAAAATCTTGTAATCTGAACTACTTTGACGATAACAACCTGCAATATATTAGTCATTGTTAATCCCCTATTAATTTTGTTTTGAAATCCTGTATTATCACTTTTATTCTTTTTTCATTAAAAAAGATCAAGATGCCATATGTATATGTACCAGTTCCCCTTGATGAAACTATTATACATCGCAAATATATACTAATTAAATAATTGGGGCGGGAAGGGCCTGACACACTGAGTGTTTGCTCCGGTACTTGCTCTTTTGTTTTCCATCTGTACGGCGAAGACATTGTGTTAGATAATCTCTAATGTCACATTCAGGACTGATGTCTTAGATTATAGGTCCGTTTAATCCTGAGGCTGTGTTCTGTAAATTCCAGGGCTTTCTCAGAGTCTCAGGGTTGCCTTGATAGAAAAGAGTAAATGTACTTTTTTAGAGGAGAGAGAGAGAAGACAGAGAGATACTGTTTTTTCTTTTGGTACCAGAAATTGAAGTCATGACCTGAAGCTTGCCAGGTGGGTACCGTACCGCTGAGCTATATCGCTGGCCTGTTTTGGCCCTATTTAAGCAGGAATGACTTCACTTGTACCTTCACTCATGTTGTACAATGGGATATTTAGAAACATTTCCTTTGAAGACAATCTTTATGTTAAAAATGTCAGAACGCTACTGCTGCTGTGGTCTGGAACTTCCTCTCCTCTTATTTGATAAAAGAAGGACAAAGATCCAAGGAATTAAGTGACAGGCTCATGTCACATTATGTAGGTGGAACTCCAGCCAGAACCTTGATCCAGTCCTCCAGTTAGCAGCCCTGCATCTCCCTCACCTGCGGTGCACTGACTGTGGCCTGAAGACGCTAGATGCTCTCTGCATTTCAAGTCTTCTTCAAGGTATGTGTCAGTCTGTAGAACAGCATCTTCTTTTCTCTCCTGGCAGCTGTATTATGGAATTAGAATCCATTTGCTACACCTGCTTTAATGTACTAAGTAAGGGATGACTTCAACAGGTTCTGTGAGCTAATTGTAATAGAGAATGGGTCAAGAAATTTGTTTCAAAACCTGAATTGTTATTTTTAGCAAATGTCATGCAGTATTTAATAACTTGAGACCATCCACTCTGTTCAGCAGATCAAAACCATACATAGAATGCTTTTGACAAACTAGTAGTAGGGTACAAAGGGAAGTTACACAGCCCTGAGTAAAA
>RJWT010038703.1:0-12991 GCA_004365215.1 Cuniculus paca | reverse complement strand
CTGCTGTCCTAAGGTGAAGAGTCAGCTTCTCCTAGAAGGGACAAGAGCAGAGACGGATTTGGGGAGCGCGCAGTGGCTCGGGAGGCTGCTGGTATCTGCTCTAGAGCTACAAAGGACCTATGAATTGTGTTAAATGTAGCGAAGTTCCTATTGCTTTTATGGACACGTCCACAAAACGAATTGAAGATGAAGGGAAGTTGTGAAACTTTTATTGCCAAATACATTCATACAAAAGGAGAATTTGGCCGCTTCTTTGATAAAATAAGAAACTGGAGTTAGACCTTTATCTTCCATGTAATCTAACAAAAGAGCAGAGATTCCATCTCTCATCAGAATAGAGATGGAATCTCTGTTTTTGGTTGACTTTGTCATGTATTTTTTTTTTTTTTTTTTTTTGCGGCACCGGGGATTGAACTCACGACCTTGCGCTTGCCGGGCAGGTGCTTAGACCGCTGAGCTAGATCCCCAGCCCTTGTCATGTATTTTTTTAGGGTCAAAATTTATTTACATTTTATAGAGCTAAGTTTTCATATTGTTTTTTAGTCTATTTGAAAATATTTTATCATTGCCTCTATTAAATATGTAACTGCTATTTCTCAGGGATTCACAATCCAATATTAATCCACCTATAATTTCTACTTGTAATTTTTTTTTCTTTTTCTTGCTGAAGTCTGGATTCCAAATTAAGGGAAAAAAAGAGAAAACTTTCAGGACATTTTTCATATTGGACATTGAATTTTAGATTTCCCACAAAACTGCTGGAAGTTTGTGGAAGTTTTTTCTTCTAAAAAGAGCTATGCTAAAATGATTAAGCCTGATACTTTCCATATTTGTTAATTAGATTAACATTATTATAATGGTTATATGGATAGAATGGTCAAATCAGAAGAGATAGTCTTGCCTAGGTTCAATTTATGAAGGAAATACGCTGTTCATAGCGATATAGCACGACATGTACACTGCATGAGAAGGCCGTGGGGATTCTTCCTGTATCGGCCTCCTAGGAAATAGGTATATTCTGCACGATGATAGAAACGTTTACTCTTCTTTTTTCCGGCATTGTGGGCCATTCGATTAAAATAACCTCTCGAATAGATCGTTTCCTTCCTTTTGGCGTTTGCTGAAGATCTTGCTGTGAGCTTCCGGGTCCACTTTTTCATCATACTGGGGCGAGCTCAGAGTCTGCAGAAAGGGTCCTTGGTGTGGGTCTTCACGGTCTCAGGCTGTTCCGAGGTATCGAGCTGGGATTTTCCCTCTGGAAGGTGATGCACTCTCAAAGCCCACTGATGGTACTTGTATCATTAATAACCCACATTAATAACGAGGGAAATTTAATGGGGGTTTTTTACACTACTATCCATATTAACTTGAATGTTTTATTTCTTATGCTTATGTGAAGAAGTCCCTTTTCTTTCATCTTAAGCTGTTTCTTTTAAGCTACCTTCTTCCAACCTGTTTGATAGGTTGTGTTTAGGAAATAAAATAAAAGACTTAAAATGATATTTGCTTCTTATTGACACCTCAGAATTCAATAATAACCTCTTGTATTGCATCTTCCTATTTTTTAGGCAATATATTATATATATATATATTGAATAAGAACCTGCCCTCTTTCCTACTAGTATGTAATTGACAGGTAAATTATACATCCTGAACTATACCTGGGATACTATACTTGACTATAAATATCATTTAATCAGGTATTATAAATTTATTGGGGAGGAATAAGAATGGATTTTATATGTGGAACCAATGAATATATAGCTCTCCTAAGAAAAATGGTGCAATATGTGACAATAAATAATAAAAATGGATATTCTTGCCGGGCGTGGTGGCTCATGCCTGTAATCCCAGCACTCGGGAGGCTGAGACAAGCGGATCGTTGTGAGTTCGAGACCAGCCTGGGCTACAGAGTGAGCTCAAGGCCAGCCTGAACGGCATAGTGAGACCCTGTCTCAAAAACAGGGCTGGGGATCTAGCTCAGCGGTCTAAGCGCCTGCCCATCAAGCGCAAGATCGTGAGTTCAATCCCTGGTGCCACAAAAAAAAAAAAAAAAAAAAAAAAAGATATTCTTTGGCAGGCTACTCTTTAGCAAATTTGAGGGGCTTCAAAAAGAAATACATTTAATCAAATAAATAGGCACTTTATATGAAATCTGGTATAGAAAGTCTTGATTTCTTAGACTTGGGACAGAAGGGCAAAAATATTTTTAAAAAAATACTTTTAATTCAAATTTATTATGAAAATTAATGAACAGAAAAGAAGCTTTAAGAATATTTATTTTCTTTTATTTTTTTTGTACCTGGGATCAAACTCATGACCTTGCACTTGCCAGACAGGCACTTGTGCCGGTGAGCTAACATCTATTCTCTTAATAATAATTATCTTCTATTAGTAGTTGCATAATTCTAGGTTGTTCTAATTTGTAGAGTAAATTCGACAAGGCCTAAGTAATCATTAGCATTCTTTTTTTTTGGTACTGGGGATCGAACTCATGACCTCGCACTTGCCAGGCAGGCGCTTGTGCCACTGAGCTAAACCCCCAGCTCATCACTGGCCTTCTTGGTGCACTTATGTTTTTATGTAAATAATTAGACTAAACTTAATGGGACCAGCTATTTTTGTGATCTTGAGTGTTATTGGAGGTAATACCAAATGATGAGATCAGCAGTCAATGACCGGCGCAGAGAACACACACACACACACAGACACGAGAGCCTCTTTGTTCTTCTTTACAGAACTCCTCTAAACTGGTTTATTGTGTGTTGATATATACAAGAATCAGATAGCCACAGTTCAGCGCAGGGGACCAATAAAAGTATCGCCTCTTTGTTCAAGCTCAGCCAATCAGGGACCGCCAACACGCCTAGCTTTACCGCCCTCCTTCTGGCTCATCCAATCAGAGGTTATTAAAACTCTTAACTGACTCAGCACTGAAGGTATGTAGCGCGCTTGCGCCCAATACAGTATGCCGCGCGCCTGCGCGCAACACCTATGTTGTGCGTCTGCGCCCAACAAGTCAAATTATCAAAAATTTAGAAATTGATAAAAGATCACTAGGCAAACTTCCAGTGTAGTGTTGGTCTTGACATTGTCTTGATCAGTATGTTACAACTTAGTATGAATTTTAGAGATTAATTTATAGATTTTTGTCTAATTCTCTTATTAAGTAAATGAATGTCCAGCCATCTATAAAAGGAACAAGAATACCAGGAAAATCATCAATAGCAACTTTTGTAGAATTCTAGAAATTAACTATGAAGATCTGCATTAATCTAAAGTGTGTTTAAGATTTAAGAGAAATGGCTGACTCTTGGAAAGAACTGAGTCTTTTAGCTTGCCCTGATCATATGTCTGTCTTGCTCTTGCTCCACGGTAGCCTTGAAAATCAACAACCTTGGAACTACACTTATTGTGAAGTGGCCGCCTGACAGCTGCTGCAGAGTCACAACTTTGGAGAGCTGGAACTATTCGACCTCTCTGGAAGTTCTGCAAATTACCATTCTCACGGTCTGTCTCCTGTCCTTAAATAGAATTGCCTGGGGGCTTAGGGTCGTAATTCAGCTCATATACATGTGCCGAGTCTCCAAAAGAGAGCTGGATGTTCTTATACTAGTATCAGAAAAAGCAGACTTTAATACAAAAATCATTCCAAGGGAATTTTTATAATGATGATTGTGTCTATCCGTCGCTAAGAATGCAAATGTAAGTACATGTGCACCGACAACAGTGCCCCCAAATACATGAAATGAAAATGGACAGAACTGGAGGGAGAAGCAAACAACCCATCCATGATGCAGACCTTAGTACCTCTCTTTCAATAATGAGTACAACAATTAGGCAGCAGATTTGAAAGGAAACAGCATGCTTAACTCCATAAATCTGCTAGACCTAACAGATGTCTGTAGAACGCACCACCACCAAGAGAATACACACTGTCGCAGGTGAATGTGAAACTTCCTTCGGTGTAGACCATATGTTAGGTCATAAAACAAACCTCAGTAAATCCAGAAGGATTTCAATCCTGTACGATTATATTTACTGTCCATCTGGGATGAAATTAAAAATCAGTGGAAAGAAAATTTGGCAAATTTACAAATATGGAGAAATTAACAGACTCCTGAATAACTAGATGACTATGGAAGAAATCACAAAGATAAATTTAAAAATAACTGATGTGAATCAAATGAAACACAAACTCTATGGTGCAGAGCTAATTCAGTGTCTAAAAGAATATTTATAGTAATGAACATCTATATTAAAAAGGAAGAAAGATCACAAGTAAATAACTTGGCTTTTTATCTTAAGAAGCTAGAGACAGGAAAGTTAAGTAAATAATATAGCACAGAAAGGGAATTATAAAGACTAGAATGGAAATAATGGGATATAATAACAATGAAGAATATTAGAAAAGTTGAAGTTCTTCATAACAATCTACAAAAATGACAAATCTAGACTAATCTAGAAAAAGGCAGAAAATTCAAACTACTAAAATTAGTATTGAAGAAAGATATTGCTATCTACCTTACAGAGATTAATAAAGGGTTATAAAGAAATAAAAAGTTATTGACAAAATTATGTGTAAGCAAATTGGATAATCTACATGAATGGACACGTCTAGAACAAATTCCCCACAATGTGAAATCTTTGAGTCCCTAAAACTGACTATAGAATAAATAGAAAATCTCAAGATATCTATGATAAGAGATTTTATTACAATAATTTAAAAGAACTTTCCACAAGGAAAACTCAGGCCAAAATTACCTCACAGATGAATTCTCAAAGATTGCAAGCAGAATTAACAACACTCTTTCATATTGTTAAAAAATACTAGGAGGGTATGTTTCTCAAATTATTCTACAGGGCCAGTATTATCAATACTAAAATCCTAAAAAGACAAGAAATGAAAACTATAGAACAACATTCTTTTTTATATTTTTTTAAATATTTATTTATTTATTTATGTACTAGGTATCAAACTCAGGACCTTGCACTTACCAGACAGGTGCTTATACCACTGAGCTATATCCCCCAGTACTAGATCAACAATTTTTATGAATATAGATTCACAAATCACCAACAAAATACTAGCAAATAAAATACATTGGCTATAAAAATATATACAATTACCAAGCAAGATTTATCCCAGAAATGCAAGGTTGATTAAACATAAGATGGTCTATAAATGTACAATACCATATTAATTGAGTAAAGGACCAAAAAAGCACACAATCATCTTAATAGACACAGAGAGAAAATTTGACAAAATCTAACATCCTATCATGCTAGAGACACCCATTGAACTAGAAATAGCAAGGGACTTCCTCAACTTGATAAAGGTCACCTATGAAAAACTATAGATAGTATTATATTCAATGATGAAAGACTGAATAGTTTCCCTTGCTATTTCAAAGAAATAAGACATTCAGATTTCTCAGGAAAAAGTACAGTTATCTGTATATCTATTTATAGATGGCATGATCTTACATAAACAAAATCCTAAGTAATTCATTAGACATATTAGAGGCAATAAGCAAATTCTGCAAGATTGCAGTACAGGGTGTTGATACAAGCAAAGGTACTGTACTTGTATGCACTTGCAATTAACAATTCAAAAATGAAATTAAAGTAAATAAATTCAAAAAGCTTTGAAGAGAATAAAACTCCTAGGAATAAGTTTAACAAAACAAATGTGTATTTTGTATACTGAAAATTATAAAACATTGTCAAAGCAAATTTAAAAAGACCTAAATAAATGGGAATACACTCCATGTTTGTGCTTTGCAAAACTTAGTATTGTTGAGATACTAATACTCAATAAACCGATCAACAGATTTAGTGCAGTGTGTGTTGTTAGAGCTTATATCTCAGAGTCCCTCCAAAGGAGCATGTGCTCATAGATGTGGGTTTTGGCAGGTGACTGGATCACGCGACTAATGCACTGGCGAGTTTATAGTCAATGGGATGCTGGGCCATGTTTGGTAGGAGGACCTCAGCCACTGAGGGCGTGGCCTGGAAGGGTCTATCTTCCTCCTCCTCTTGATCTGTCTCTGCTTTCTGCTGCTGTACCATGAATGGCTTCTCCTGCACCATGCTCCTCTGCTGGGTGGGTCTGCCTTGGAGCCATCTGAGGTCATGGACTAACAGCTCTATGATACATGAGACAAAATAACCTCTCCTTCAAGTCTGGGTGTCCGGTATTGTGTTAGAAATGAGAAAGTAATTGAGACACCTGTCAAAATTTTAGCTCTTTTTTTTTTTCCACAGAAATCGATGAGCAGATTCTAAAACTCACAAAAATCTAAAGGATATAGAATAGATAAGATACTTTTTAAAAACAAAGTTGGAGAACACACATTCACTTCATGTTTTCAAACATTACTACAAAGTTACGGTAATCAGGACAATATGGATCTGGTTTAAGTATATAAAGAAAAACCAACAGAATAGATTTGGGAGTTCAGCAATAACTGCTTATGTTTGTGGTTAATTTATTCTTGACAGGTTGGTAAGAAAATTTAATGAAAGAAAGACTTGTCCCTTCAACAAATGGTGACTGCACAACTCTATATCCACATGAGAAGGAGTGTGGTTTGATTCAGATCTCACATCATTCGCAAAAATAAAAGTAGATAAAAAATTTAAATGTAAATCAAACTAAGTGTACAGCAAAATGTATAACTGTTAGAAAAAAACTGAAGAGTAACTTTTACGACTTTGAATTAGTTAACACTTTCTTACATATAACAAGCAATAAGTAGGAAATGAACACGCTGCATTTCATTAAATAAAAAGCTTATGTTCCTCAAAGGACACCATTAAGAAAGTGAAAGGACAGCCAATAGAGTGGGAGAAAGGGTTTTCAAGTCACATATCTGGTAAGGAACTTTTATGGAATAATAAGAAAACTCAAAATAAAAAGTGAATTCTATTAAAAATAGGCAAAGGATTCAAACAGACATTTATCATTCAAAGTAGATGAACAAATGGTGAAGAAAAGTTGCTTAATGTATTTTGGGGAAGTGGGGATTAAAATCACAAGGAGATACCACTTTAAACACGATAGGAGGGTACCATAAGGTGACAAATAGCAGCAAGTCTTTGTGAGGATATAGAGAAGTGAGACTCCTCGTACACTGCTACATGAGTTCTCACACACTGCTGGAGGAAATGCAAAATGATTAATCTGCTTCAGAAAACAATTCAGCAGTTCCTCAAAGGTAAAATGCAGGCAACCTAGCAATTCTACTCCTTAAGAAAATAAATGCGTCCACACAAAATCTTGAACATGAACATCCACGTAGTGTTATTGATAATGATCAAATGACAAATAATTCACATACACGGCACAACATGAATAAACCTCAAAAACATTATGACAAGGGAAAGAATCCAGATACAAAAGGCCAAATGATTTCATTTATAAAAATGTCCAAAATCTAAAATGCAGAATCAGAAGTAGAGTAGTAGGGCTATGAGAGGGGTTAATGGGAAGCTCCTTCTAATCAGTATAGATTTATCTGGGGCTGATAAAAATGTGTCTGGAGTTAGATCGTGGTGATTTCTATACAACTTTGGGAATACACTAAAGCCCACTGAATTTTACACTTTAGAAAGATAAACTACGTGAGACTTGAATAGCGTATTAATAAAACAGTTATTTAAAAACCCCTAAAATATCTGTAATATAATTAGCTCAAATGGGTTTGTGGAAACTGTTGTCACTGATGTCTTGTTGTTTGGCTGATTTATATTTTGTCTAATCTTTATTTCAGATTGGTCACATCAGTTTATGCTTGCTTGTTTTTGGGATTCAGGTGCCTTTTTTAAAACTTAGAAACATGGTCCACGTTTAAGAATTTGTTTTTTAAATTTCACAATGATTTGTTGGCTCTTGTATCCTTCATGTCATTCATTTCCACTTTGGTAGCTTGGATTCCATTGCCATTGTTGGAATCACTGTCCAATTTACACCCTCAACTTCTTCCACTGACCTAGAAAAACAGAATTTTGGCTTAAGGCAACACTGCCTCTTCCGAGCCTGCATCTAAGTAGCTAAAGGTGGCTGAAGAAAAATGACCATGATGCTGCCTGCTCTTAATTACACTCATGACCATCAACCTCAGGGCAGTCCCTGGGTTGTCTGACAAATCTCTTGTTAAGTCACTCTCCAGTCTTTCTTAAAAAAAGAAAAAGAAGAGAAAAGAAAGTCGAATGTTACAACTGGTATCCAGGTGTCCTCCCAAAGCCCCATTTGGTACAGGTGGGGTTTTTCAGAGGCGGCTGGGTCTAGGATGTGTGATGCTAGGATTAAGGAGGTGATGCTGGGATTAAGGGTGCCCCATCCTGGTGTGGGTTCTGCCCACACTATGGGTAGGGTGGCCTGCACAGAACTGAAGGAAGAGAGAGGTGTACTGCAGTCACCTCTCGCTATTTTGCTGCATCCCTGCCATGGAACGTTTCTCCTCTGTGATGCCCCTCTGCCATGCTGCCCGTCCTGGAGTCAGCCAACTACGAACTGAAACTTCTACAAACTGTGAGCTGAAATGAACCTTTCCTCCTTTAACTTTGGGGGTTGGATACTTTGTTTAGCAACAAAAGTAACTAAGACTTCAAACTTCTTTCTTCTCTTTTGTTAACTCTCCAATACCTCATCCCTTCCCTTTAATCTGTGCTGTTGGTCCAGCATCCCTATTTTCAAAGAGAAATGGGCAATCAGCCATTCTGACTGGGATAAGATGGAAGCCAAATGTAGTTTTGATTTGCATTTCCCTAATGGGTAAAGATATTGAACACTTTTTTCATATACTTATGGACCATTTGTACTTCTTTTAAGAAGTGTCTGTACAATCCATTTGTCATTTATTGATTAAACAATTTGATGTTTCTGGTATTTAGTCTTTTAAATTCTTTGTATATCCTAGATATTAGCCCTCTGCTGGAAGAGTAGCTCATGATTTTCTCCAATTCCGTAGGCTGTCTCTTCTCTCTGTTAGCTGCTTCTCTTGTTGCACAAAACCTTTTAAATTTGATGTAGTCCCATCTGTTGATTCTTGCTATTATTTCCTGAATTACTAAACTTCTATCAGCAAATTTTTGCCTGAGTCTGTAGCTTTGGGTGTTTCCTCTTTGTTTTCTTTTAGCAGTTCAATGTTTCAGGTCTTCATATAAAGTTTTGATCCAGTCGAGCTGAGTTTTATACAGGATGAAAGACAGGGAGCTAATGTCAACCTTCTTTAAGTTGATACTCGGTTTTCCCAGCACTACTTGTTAAAGAGGCTGTGTGTTAGAGTTCACTAGAGGAACAGATTCAATATAAAATCTATGTGTGATTGCATAAAGGACTTATGAGATAGGCTTACAGGATCACAATTAGAAGAGTCCCAAAGACCAGCTGCTTGGTGAGAGAAAGAGAGAGAGAGAGAGAGAGAGAGAGAGAGAGAGAGAGAGAGAGAGAGAGTCTCTAATATCTTGGCGTTGGAGGCCTGGAGGATCCAGCAGTCAGAGGCTTGGAAGCCCACTGCAGAGTACTGGCACAAGTTTGTGTAAGAAGAGAAGAGTTGGGTGCACACCTGTAAATCCAGCACTTGGGAAGATGAGGCAGCAGGAATCTCATGAGTACATGGCCAACCTGAACTATGTTGGAAGACTGAAGAGTCTACGCTGTAACCCTGAAGGAACTGGGGACCAACATCCAAGGCCATGGCAAAGATGAGATCTCCTCATAGAAAAGGAACATTTCCCTCTTCTTTCCCTTTTTATTCTATCCAAGCTACAAGCTGATTGGTAGGTGCCACTCATATCTGGGTGAGTCTCCCCACCCAGTTTGCTGGCCTATATGTCAGTTATTCATGGACACACCCAGAATTTACTAATCTGCTAGGTGATTCTTATTCATGTCAAGGTGACTATCACAATTAACTATTGCAGGCTGTGTTTTTACAATGTGTGTATGGGCTCCTTTGTTCAGAATCAGATGGTTTATAGTTGTGTGTTTGTTTCCATGTCCTCTATTCTGTTCTATTATCCATCTGTCTATTTTTGTTTCAGTACCATGCTGTTTTGTTACTGTGGCTTTGTAGAATAGTTTGAAATGGAGTATTGTGATGTCTCTAGTCTTGCTGTTTTTGCTTAGGAGTACTTTGCCTTTTTTGTGTATTTTGTGCTTCCATGTGAATTTTTGAATGGCTTTTTCTAGTTCTGTAAAGAATGTCACTAGTATTTTGATGAGGATTGCATTGAATCTGTAGATAGCTCTCATTAATGTGGCCACTTTGGCAATATTATTTCTGGCAATCCACGAATATGAGGGTTTTTTTTGTTTGTTTGTTTTGTTTTGTTTTTTGGTACCAGGGATCAAATTCATGATCTTGCTCTTGCCAGGCAGGTGCTTGTGTTACTGAACTAAACCCCTGGTTCATGAGAAGTATTTTTACCTTTTGCCTTTTAGTGTCTTCTTCAATTTCTTTTTTCAATGTTTTGAAATTTTTATTGTTGAGGTCTTTTACCTCTTCAGTTAGACTGAACCCTATATTGAGTATTTTCAGATGCCGTGTGAATAGAATTGTTTTCCTGCTTTCTTTCTCATCTAGTTCACTCCTGTTGGATAGAAAAGCCATGGGTTATTATATTATACTCTGATATTTTGTCAAATTTGCTTGTCAGCTTTTAAAAGTCTTTTGGTGGAATCTTTAGAATCTTCTAAGCACAGATCATATCATTTGCAAAAAAGAATGATTCAACTTTTTCCTTTTCTATTTTGATCCTTTATTTTTTATCTTGGTTAATTGCTCTAGCTAAAATTTCAACAACTCTATTAAATAGGAGTGGTGCAGGTGGACATTCTTGCCTTGTTCCTGACTTTAGAAAAATTGCTTTCAATTTTTCTAATTCAGAGTGATGTTGGCTAGAGGATTATCACATATGATCTTTACTATATGGAGTTGTGATCTTCAACACCTAATTTCTTCAGGGCTTTTATCATGCAGGGGGTTTGAATTTTGTCAAAGACTTTTTGTGTGAATTGAGATGACCATATGATTTGTATCCTTGATTTTATCTATGTGGTGTAGTATGTTTATTTATTTGCATTTGTTGAACCATTCTTGCATTTCTGGAATGAAGTCAGTTTGACCATTATGTCTCATCTTTTTAAATGTGTTGAGTTCAGATTGTGAGTATTTCTGTTAAGAATATTCTTATCTGTGTTCCTCAGAGGTCCTGGTCTATAGTGTGTGTGTGCGTGTGCACATGTGTGTGCATGTGTGTCTTTGCCTGGTTTTGTTGCCCTAGTAGAATGAGTTTGGAAGACTCCTTCCCTTTGTATGTCATGGGATAGCTTGAGGACCATGTGTTTTAGATCTTCTTTAAATCTGTGGTAAAATTCAGCAGTGTACCTGGCTGGTTCTGGTCTTTTCTTTGTTGGATGACTTTTTACTAATACTTCAATCTCATTGCTTGCTATTGATCCATTTAGATTTTCTTATTCTCTTGGTTCAGTTTTATTAGATTGTTTGTATTTGGAAATTTATCAATTTTATCTAGATTCTCTAATTCATTAAAATATAAGATTTCAAAGTAGTAGTCCCTAAAGTCCTCTGGGTTTCAATGATGTGTGTTGTTCTATCTTCTTTTTTACCTCTAACTATACTGATTTTGGTCTTTTGTTTCCTTTGTTTAGTTTGCCAAAGGGTTTATCAATCCTGTTTATTTCTTCAAAGAACCAAATCCTTGTTTTAATGATCCAATGTGTGTTCTATTAGTCTCTATTTCATTGGTTTTAGCTCCGGTCTTTACTATTTCTTTCCTTCTCTTGTGTTTAGTTTTGGCTTGTTCTTGTTTTTCTAAGTCCTTAAAATGCATCATTAGGATATTTATTTGAGATTTCTCTGATTTTTTTGAAACAGGGTCTCCCCATGTAGTTCAGACTGGCCTTGAACTCACTGTGTAGCCCATGTTGGCCTTGAACTTATGACAATCCTCCTGCCTCAATCTCCTGAGTGCCGGAATTACAGGTGTGTGGCCACATGCCTGACCCTCTATGATGTTTTGAAATAAGCATTCATAGATGTAAATTTTCTTCATATCACTGCCTTTGCTGTGTTCCAGGGATTCTGTTAAGTGGCATTTTCATTTTCATTTGATTCAAGAAATTTTTAAATTTCCCCACTAACTTTTTCAGTGATCATGAATTGTCCAATTTATCCAATCTTTATTTGTTTGTATAATTTTTGTAGTTTCTCTTGCTGTTCATTTCTAGTTTTATTCCATTATGGTGAGATGAAATATTTTGTTATGGCTTGTATCTAGGATGTCCACCCAAAGCCTCAGGTGTTCAGAGGTGGGGTTTTGGGAAGGTACTGGGGAGTGCTGCACTCATCAGTGGATTGATGCACTAATGGTTTTCTGACAGAGTGCACTGTTATGAGGTCAGGGCCTGATCAAAAAAGATGGGTCACTAGGGGTGTAAGCTGGAAGGGAATATTTTTCTCTTAGACTTGCCTCTTCCTTTTCTGCTTCCTGGCTACTATGATGTAGCAGCTTTCCTCCATGCCAGATCATTCTACCATGTTGTTTCTGCATTGGAGCTGGCTGATCATGAACTGAAACTTCTGAAATTGTGAACCAACATAAACCTATCTTCCTTTTAGTTGGTAGGGGCCAGGTATTGTGCTTTAGTAACAAGGAAAATGACCTAGACAGATTTTGGTAAATGATAAGTGGAGTCATTTTTGTGTTTACTCTTGATCATGTGGTTAAGAAGCATTTGAAAATGGTTCTCAGAAATAGTTTGGAAAGATCTGGAGATTCTGGCTTGTATTGGTTACTTTTCTCTCATTGCTGAGACAAACACCTGACACCCAAAATTAGGGAAGAAAAGGTTTATTTAGCTTACAGTTCTTGTTGGTTTCAGTCCATAATCAGCTGGCTCCAAAGCAGAGTGGCATGGCACTGGGGCAACACTTCAAGGCAGCAGCCAGAGCAAAAGGGC
>RJWT010038702.1:0-13054 GCA_004365215.1 Cuniculus paca | reverse complement strand
TATAGCAAAAATTAACACAAATCAGAAATATCAAGCATACATTTTTGCTACATTTTAAACTGTGTTGTAACTATACCATATTTATGGGGTTCTGACTAACCTTTACTTCTCATAAATTTATTTCCAAATAATTTTTTACTATTAATCTGGAATGTTTGACTATTAAAATCAAGCAAGTATTGTTTTTTTGTTTGCACAAAAGACTAATTTTCAAAAAGTTTGAAGTGAAAATTTCAAATAACACCGTTGGCAGATAAAAATAACGCAATTTTTTCTAATGAATTGTTCATTTTCTACAGTAATTGGTTTCAAACATTTGTACAGAAAAAGTAAACTTACTGAGCAAGGAGGCTCAGTAATTTTAGAAATTAGTCTTTAAGATCAGTCTTCAATATTTCTGTACATATCAGAGTATGATCTAATTATTCTTTCAGTTGCTTACAGAAAAATAGCAACAGATTATTACCTGAATTGAAGATTTTAAAAAAACTAAATAAGCCTAAGTTCAGACTAAAGTACGATTATTTGAAATACATAATATAAAAAGTTTAAGGGCTGGGGATTTAGCCCAGCGGCCTAAGCGCCTGCCTAGCAAGCGCAAGATCATGAGTTCAATCCTGTGCCGCAAAAAAAAAAAAAAGAAGTTTAAGTAATTTTGGTTTCTTTTAAAGTGATATAAATTTCAAATACCATGTATCTGTGATTCAGAATGTAAAACTGTAGCATATATGGACAGTACATGTCTATGGTAGGCAGGCAGTATAACTGGTCTGCTATGAAGGATAACCATGAAAGAAAACTTCTTTTCTTGAGGGGAGAAAGTAGTAAATAGAAATAATATCAAGGAAAAAAACCATTAAAAGAGCTATTTAATGAAGAGAGTAATGTTACTCTTTAGTGATAAAAGCATTATCCTTATTATCAAGAATAATGTAGGCCAGGTGTGGTGGCACACACCTGTAATCCCAGCACTCAGAAGGCTGAGGTAGGAGGATCGCTGCAAGTTGGAGACCAGCCTGGACTACAAAGTGAGTTTAAGGCCAGTCTGAACTGCATAGCAAGACCCTGTCTCAAAAAAAAAAAAGCAATAATAGCAACTAATTGTTATGTATTACAATCATTATGCATAATGAATACATAAATAAAAATATAGACACTGAATGATGACTAAGCCATTTTGGAATAAATCTGTAGACTAAGTCACAGCATGTATAAATCATATATACCTCAAGTGCTCATTTTATCTGAACAAATTTTCATTTAGCACACTGGTAGTTTTCAAATGATGTAATAAAAAAATCTGGTTATAGTATTTTATTATTTTGTTGAATTGTGTTTGTGAAAAAGAATTTAGTTGCCTCACCTATTTTAATACTAGTGTATTCTGGATCACATTATACAAATACATGTATTGAAACTTAAAAGATCATAAATTTCCCACAAGGAAATATCATTTCTTAGATATCATTGATGTGTATTTAGAAAACATTTTAACGCTGCCAACATTAGAAGTTTTAAGACTAGGCATGGGAAAAAGTTTATACTCTACTACAGTGCTGCTGGTGTACTTCTGCATAAGGACTCTTAGTGATGTGAATCAATTGGAGGTAGGAGTTTATCAATGAATTCCTTGACATCCACCATTTCCCATTGAAATGAACTGTGCATCATGTCTTTGTAGGTTCCGAAGGTTACATTGGCTGATTTACCAATGATTTTAGTTTTTCAACAGTATGAGAACCAAACGTTTGGGGAGATAACACATCGGAATCTCCATGGCACTGGAAAATAGAAACATCTTTGTTGACACCACTGATAGCACCTTGTGGAAATGAAGCCTGAAGTGGAAGCCAGCAACTGGGTGCATTGACATCTGCCAGTTTTGGTTGTGTGGTAAGAGCAGTGTATAAATATAAAATGCCTCCTTGAGAAAATCCCCCAAAATAATTCTGTTAGCAGGAATGCCATTCTTCACCTCTTAATCTAGTAAACCTTTTAATTTCAGTTTCATCTCCCTGAGAATCTGGCAAAGGCACAACGATATTGCTGCGTCCCTAGGTGGGTTTGAGGCCGCTAGCCCACCCCGAACTTTCTTGGGCCTGTCTTTCTCACCAATGTGGAAAGAGAAGAAGGAGTCAGAGGACAGTGCAATATGACACTAATGTTTATTGAGCGCAAAAGCCACTTTAAGAAGCAGGAGGCTAGGGCTGAGTAACCACTGAGTATGGGCAGCCCTCCTGTTATTATGGGGTCGAGTGGTGGTTCCTGCCTCTGGTGGCAGCCCCACTCAATAGGTTGGTTTGTTGCTGGAGTTTGGGTCTTCTGGGCCAATAGAGGAACTTGGGTACACATTGCAATAATTAAGATCGACAATGTTACAAAGGTAAGACTGCAGACTGCCAGTTGTTTATCTTCTCAAGACACTGCAGAGACTATTTTTCTCCTAAACTCTAAAGGGCCTGTATCTCTTTTCTGACCCCTCCTAAAGGGTCCCATCTATCCCTACAGTATCAAATCAAGAAGGAATAACCGTGTTCATATTTAATTTTACAGGCAAAACTGGCACATGTGGGCAGATTTATTAGATATGCAAACTTCTGATACTTGCAAAGGCTTCTGCCTATCCACGCCCAGTACATGTAGTGGTACCTTGGTTCATGAACTAAATTTGTTCCATGATTCAGGAGGTGATGGATGCATTCATGTTCATTACCTGATGTGGAGTTTGTGAAGGGAAGCAACATTTTGCTGAATGCTTCTGTTCACGAACCGAATTGTTCACAAACAGAAACATGTGTGAACCAACGTGTTACTGTACCTCCCAATCCATGAAGGAAATAACCATGGTGGTGACCTTCTGGGTGGCAGACCACGATGGCTGGCATCAGAATGGACACATAGCCATACATGTCCTGGATCAGCAGGTAGCACTTCAGAAGTAGAGAGAGCGTATACTAGGTGGCCCAAGGACACGTGAGTGGTGAGTCCCTGCCCACCTCACCAGGTATGTGCATTGGCGTGTGTGCACAGCTGTCTTCCCCCATTTATGGGTGTTGTCTTTGGTGTGTAGCTGGGGATAGTGATTATATTAGTTTGCTGGGGCTGCTACAGCAAAGTACTATTAACTGGGTTTATTAAGCAACACGAATTTATTGTCCAAAATCAAGGCATCAGCAGAGTTGGGTTCTTCTGTTGTTTGTGAGAGAGAATCTGTTCCATGTCCCTCTCCTTGGTTCTGGTGGCTTGCTGGCAATGTTTGGCATTCCTTGGCTTATAGATGCATGACCTACATTTCTGCCATCATGTTCTTACAGCATTCTCCTTGTATTCATATGCATGTCTGAATTCCCCCTTTTTAAAAGGACATCAGCCATATTACATCCACCATACTCTAGGTTGATCTTGAGGAAGGTAGGGCATGGCAAAGTTGGATAGGGAAGCGAGCAGGATCTATTAATTACAAGATGCCAGGACACATGTGGCACATAATTCTCAGGACCACATATGTGGACTTCTCATGGGTTCCTGCCATATGTGGAATGAATGAAAGGACATAGACACCATGAAGACCTCACTATCATGGCTTTCCTCATGATAGTGCACACAGTGTCCCCCAGGGTGTACTTTTGTTTTGTTTTATTTTTCTTCTCTAACTCAGCCCAAGCTTGCTCTGCAGAGCCAGTTTCTCCATTACCCTTCATTTTCAATTTTTTTTACCTCATATAAATATGAAACTTTGCCATTATTTTTGCTTTTGTTTCATTCAGTTCTTTGGTTGAGATAGAAAGAACCTGGAAACCATCTCTAGAAGGAGACCTCAGCTCTCCAAAACCTGGTAACAATGTCATCATAGCTAATTATGTCTACAAGGATCCTATTTCCAAATACAGTCTCATTTGAGTTCCGGGTGTTAGGAGTTCAACTTGTGAGTGTTGGTGGGAATACAATTGAAGCTAAAACAGTGGTACAGGAAGGAAGTATGGTGTGATGTTAGGAGTGAGGACTTGGAAACAAAACCGACTTGGTTTGAATTTTGACTATGATGTTTACTTGCTCAGTGATTTTGGGCAACCTGCTTAGCAAAGTGGCAGCAGCTACCTGGAGTATATTTTTTTATGGTGAATTATCAGAATGCAACATAGCACCCGAGCCTTATAAGCACATTTCAAACCTTTGTTCATGTCACATGGTACATCCCAAAGGTAGATATAATCCATTTTTATGAAGCTATGCAAGATGGTAGATACTTCTAGCAAAAGAAAATGACAAATTTTTCCAAATGACTAGTATCCTATGATAATGTTGACACATGTCTCTTCCGGTAAATTTTTGATTCTCCTTGGGTTTCTCATGTAGCCAAAGTAAGTGTCTGTGTCACTGAAACCAGAAAAATGGGAAGAATGTTCAAGAAAGGAAGAGGCAGACCAGCACATTCACATTCCGAGATTCCAAGCATTTCTAACTCTTGTAGAGATGTTGCTATGTGTGTTTATGCATTTTGCAAAGAAAAGCAAAGGACATGAAAGTTGTAAAATTGCTTTAGAGCTCCCTAGCTTCTAAAAATAAAGACTTTCTAAATCTGAAAGACAGACAAATGCTTAAAGTATTAAAGCAGTAAAAGGTACACACAAGCTATTTTTAATTTTGTTTGGTTAAGCTGTGTTTTTAAAAGGAAAAGTAGGTATTATTCGCTAAGATGTTACAAAACTGTCAACTAGAAATTTTATTCACACCTGATGAGTCACTTGACTAATTTACAAAAGTGAGTGGGAGGAGAAATTGCTGGTTGTAGCAATATTATTGGTAAATTTTGACTTATCTTTTGGTAGCCACTGATTGACAAAATTAGCAGTATTAAAGAGAACTAGGAATGGAAAGATAAGAGATTGGTTAAGAGGTACAAAGACAGAGTTAAATAGGAGGAATAAGTTCTAGTGTATTATTACATGGAAAATTAATTAAAACTGACAGTGTAGAATCATGTATATCATAATGGCTAAAAGAGAATATTGAATATTACCAAAAGAAATGATAAATGTTTGAGGTGGTGAATAACTTAAATATTTCGAGTTGATCATTGCACAATATTCACACATACTGAAATATGATGTACCTCAAAAATTCATTTGCACAATTATTACCAATCAATTACGATTAATTAATTAATTAAAACTCCTATGACCATTCCTTATTACTGGGAGAAAATAAAAGAAAAACCTGACAAAGTCAGGGACACTAAAAAAATGTCTTTCTGTTTGTTTGTTTGTTTTTTGGTATGTTCTATAGCAACTCCATGTGCCCCAGGGCTCCAGAATATTCCTCTCCTGTGTGCATTCCAGCTGTGTTAAGACCTTGCTTCTGTTTATCATAAGAAGAGCTCTGTGCTGTTTACATGAGCTGCAGCATGACCCTCGGCTATACAACCTTCTTCATCTATTGTCTCAGGTCAAGATGAATTACACACAGAGCCTTGACCATAAATACTTAATGATTTTTATCTTCAAAGCATTGTGCAAGCAGTACTTAACCTTATTTTGAAGTGCTGAGTACGCATTTCCAATCTTCTTTTATGACAGTTTCTTTTATAAATCCTCGTCATTCCCTTTACTATTAATCCTTAATACAAGGCTGAGTTTTTTTTTTATTATTGCAGCTTTACTGAAATAAAACTCATATAATCATAAAATTTACCCTTTTAAAGTGTAGTGCTCAGTGGTTTTTAGTATATTTGGAGTTGTGCAACTATTGCCACTGTCTAATCTTAGAATACTGTCTTCACTCCTAAATGAAATTCATTGTCAGTAACTGTCTATTCTGCCTACCTCACCCTATCTGGCCTAAACTACTTTTGGCAGACACTAATCTACTGACTGTCTTTATACCTATTTTGAACAGTTTATATAAATGGAATTACACACAAGGTATCCTTTTCTGATTGACTTCTTTCATTTAGCATGCTGTTTCCAAGATTCACCCATGTTACAGCCTGTATCAGTACTTCAATCCCTTTTTTATTGCTAAATTACATTTGATTGTAGGGGTAGAACACATTTTGCTTATCTATTCATTAGTTGACAGACATCTGGGTCCATACAATGGACTGTATTTATTCTTTTTTTTTGAAAAGAATACAACCAAACAAAATAAAACTACAGTCAATCACAACAAAGCAATGAACATGGTACATAACTTCTAAACATGGTAAAAAGCAGTCAATAATGTCTACCATAATACCTCTTGTTATCTGCAATATAACTGCCCATACCATCAGTGATAAATAAAATCAAACAAAATAGAACAAAATAAACTAGTAAAACAAAACCAAAACCAAAACAAAACAAACAAGACAGAACAATGTAAGCAATACCGAACTTCAAGATACTAGTAAAACAGCAGTGGCTACCATAATGCTTCTTGTTATCTTCAGAATAGTTGCCTACACCTTCAGACATAATACAATCAAACAACACAGAAAAGAGTAAAATCAATCAAAACAAAACAATGGAAGCAATACAGGGTTTCTAAACAAGTAATTGGACATCCTCAATGGCTGCAATTATATATTTTGTTATCTTTAAAATAGCTGTCCATGCTATCAAGTATAATAAAATCAATTCAGAATAAAATAAAGCTAATCAGAACAATGAAGAAAATATGAGTTTCAGATCATGATAACAGATTAACAGTGGCCACTTCATTCCCTTTTTAGATAATTCCTCCCCTTTGACTTTCCCAAAATGTATTGTGCATTTTGGATCCCACTAACTCCTTTAGTTTGTTATGCTAGGGAGACAACACAAAATTCGCCCATGTGACTCTGAACCATTTCATCCATGAGCATGATCTCAAGTTGTATCCATTTACCTACAACAGCATTGAGGCTATCTTCCTTCATAGCTGAGTAGGTTTCCACCACATAAAATGCCATGTCTTTCTTATCCATTCTGCAGTTGATGGGCAGGCTACCCCTACTTTTTTTCTGGCTCCCTGTCACATAGGGCATTGTTCTCTCTCCTTTGACTTTCAGTCTATGAATTTTCTTTCTGGTTAAATGTGTTTCTTGTATGGAGCATATTGATGGATCCTGTCTCCTGTTCCACCCTGCCTGTGTTTCTTTCTATTGGTGCATTGAGGCCATCTACATTAATGGTTATGGCCCTCTTGCACTGCATTGTCTCTGCCATGCTATTTTCCTACCATTGGCTCCCTATTTTTCCTCTCCATTCAATCAACTGGCCTCACTTGCTGGTCGCCCTCTGCCCTTGTTGCTGAGACTGTGGTCCTTTTTCTCTCTCTCTAGAATGTCCTTTAGTACTCTTTGTAGGATTGGTTTGGTGGTCATGGATTCCTTGAGCTGTTCTTTGTCATGGAAGTATCTTGTTTCTCCATTAATTTTAAAAGAAAATTTTGCAGGGTACATCAGTCTGGGTTGGAAGCTGTTTTCTTTCAGGACTTGCAGTACTTCACTCCAGACTCTTCTTGACTTGATGGTTTGTGTTGAGAAGTCTGCCATGATTCTGATGGGTTTTCTTTTATAGGTGATCTGTTTCTTTTCTCTAACAACTTTTAATATTC
Source organism: Cuniculus paca (assembly GCA_004365215.1). NCBI lineage: Eukaryota > Metazoa > Chordata > Mammalia > Rodentia > Cuniculidae > Cuniculus > Cuniculus paca. The sequence continues at coordinate 5,479 of RJWT010038702.1, read as the reverse complement.
TGTTCTTGAGTTGAATTTCTGGGATCTTGATTATTATATGTCTGGGTGTAGATTTATTTTGGTTATGACTAGCTGGAGTTCTATATGCCTCACTTATTTATGCCACTTTCTTTTTCCATGCTTGGGAAGTTCTCAGAAATTATTTCTGTAAATAGGGTCCTGATGTCATTTGTCTTGACCCCTGCTTTTTCATTCACTTTTTTAATTCTTTTTTTTTTTTTGCGGCACCGGGGATTGAACTCACGACCTTGCGCTTGCCAAGCAGGCGCTTAGACCACTGAGCTAGATCCCCAGCCCTCACTTTTTTAATTCTTAAGCTATGTTTCTTTGAATTGTCTTGAACTGTTGAATTATTGCTTCCTGATTCCTTATTATTTTTAAGAGATCTTTCCTTTTACAATCATAAGCTGCAAACCTGTCTTCAAGATTTGAAAGTCTATGTTCAGTTTCATGTGGTTTTGCCAACTTTCAATGGAGTGTTTAATTTCCTGGATATCTCTTTGAATCTGTTTCATGCATTCTAAATCTCTTTTATATTATTCATTCATGGTTTCCCTCATTTTCCTATGCTCCTCTATTTTTTTATCTGTGTCTTCTTTAGAGATGCTTAGTAATTCTTTTATTATGTTTTTCATTTCTTCATTTACCTGTGATAGAATTTCTGTTCTAATTTCTTTTATAGCTTCATGAAGTTGTTACTTCAATTAACATCACTTCAGACATATCAGGTGTGCGACTCTAGATCTCCTCTGTGTTTACCTCTCCTGGACTTGCACTGCTTGGGTTGGATGCCAGAGATTGCCATTTCCTTCTTCATCTTTGCATATTCCTGATTTCTTCCATACATGTGGGTGGTGTGGTCCCAGGCACCTCCGGCATTGGCTACAGCTTCTCTGAAGCGAGACTGTTTGATTTTTCTGGCCAGTGCTGACTATGGGTACCTGATGATGTGCCCCCATGTCTCTGCAATGAGCTGGGTACCGGTCCACAGGACCCCCGGAGCTTGCACGGGAGCAGAACTGGCCAGGGCCTGTGAATCTAAGCTGCTTAGGAACCTACTTGATGTTGTCTGGAATTCACAGGGGGGGCAGAACTTGTCCAAGCAACTTCTGCGGGTCCGCCCACAACCTGGAACTGCTTGAAGAAGCTGACAGCAGTCCTGGCCTTGGGCTTATCCTGTCCAACTCCAAAATGGACCCTGGCCAATCACTCTCCCCCGTGGGGGGATTGAGTCCCCTGTACCCACCACCAACCAATGCAGATCTCTGCATCTGCCACTCTTTTCCACCGCCGCGCCTCTCCACAGAGATCTCTGGGGTCCAGCGCGACTGGGACCGTGACTTCATGTCCCCAGGCTCAACAGCTCTTCTCCTAGGGTGAGTCTAGCTCCAGGCTAAGGTACCGCCAGGTACCACCTTCTTCATTTGAATTCTTCTTTTTATTCCCTCTGTGGGCTTCAATTCATATCTTAGATTCTTCCTGGTTCCAGGGGATCCACTTCCTTACTTCTTGTCCACCCCATGATGTTGTATTCCAGCATCTGAACTGTTTCTCTCAGAGATACTGTTTACTCTGCTGCTTACTGTTCCGCCATCTTTGTGTCCCTTCAACTGTATTTATTCTTTAAGGATGCAAGAAAATTTAACTCTTTCTCTGGATGGTACTATTTCAACTTCTGGAAATGTTTGCTGTACAAAGTCTGGAACAAGGTGCAGTCAGTACTTTGCTAACAAGATATAAAGGAATCTGAGACCTATGGAGAGCTGTCTAGTAAGTTTGAGTTCTAAGCCTAGATTCCAAGAAGGTTCACATGTTTCTACTTGACTTCTTTTTCTTCTACTGCCTCGATGAGAAGAACATTGCAGGCTTAGTCCACTTATCCCAGAAGGTGAATGAAAGACACGTGGAACAGAACTTTTCACCTTCGACAAGACAAGAACAACTGATTTTCAAATGACACAAAGTGGTTTGAACTAAATAAATCCCTGCTGTTACATTCCATTGAGCTCTTGTGGTTGTTTGTTCTGCAGTGTTAGCTGTCTAATACAATGGCCATTATTAGCAGCTCAGTTTTCCATCATAGGTTTTCACCACCCAAGAGGGATGGAAACAACTAGTGCCTAGTTTCAGCAAAGAGCTCTGATTGAGCCATTCCTAACTGTAAGTTAACAGGTTAGCCTGCCAGAGTTTCATGGAAGTAAACCAATAAAATGTGGCCATGAAATGGCATAAATGAAGACATTACTCACATCATTATGTGAGTGAGGGACAATTCCTGAGGAAAAAAGTGGTGCTGGACATATAAGATATGCAGCCATGACCTAGAAAGGACAATGATGTACTACTTCTTGTCACATTTTACTTATGTCAGTTTTGCCTGAAAGTGAAGTAAGTGTGTGTGTGTGTGTGTGTGTGTGTGTGTGTGTGTAGCTATTAGAGATTAAGAATCTGCTATTAACAGCCAGGCATGGTGTCACATACCTGTAATCCCAGCACTTGGGAGGTTGATACAGGAGGGTCTCTGAGAGTTAAAGTCCAGCCTGGTCTACATAATGAGACCTTCTCTCAAAACAAAACAAAACAAATCCAAGCAAACAAACAAACCCTATATTAACTTGGTCAGCCTAAATTCTAACTCACCACTCAAAAGGTTTAAGTTGTTTGCTATACTGAAAGTGATTCCATGTATTTTTGAACAGCTGTTTATTTTACACTACATATAACAGTATATGTTGTATACTTACTCATGTTTCTTCCTGTATAGTATTGCATTACAAAACCATATACACTGTACTTCATAGGAAATTTAAGGAATTTTCAAGTGTAATCGTCCCTTTCCATACCTTTATAAGAGCTTTATTTCTCCAGAAATTACATGTGTCTCAGAAAGATGGAAGAGAGGATCTGAGTACACAAATATTGTTTTTATCATTTGGTGAAAGGGAAGCGTAAAGTAGAAATTAAGTAGAGTTTTAGAAAAACATTTTTTAAATGCAGATGAGTTTTTGGATTGAGATTCATACAATGACTCTACCCTTCGTCAGTCTCACATATAGAAAATGTAGTGGAGGTAGAGAGGAATATTAGATGGCAGGACAAAGAGTGCTACATGAACCTTACAAATATAATATTGAATGAAAGACAGTTTCAAAGAGTATTTACTATATGACCCCATTTATATTAAGTTTCACACCATGATAAACTTAGCAATTATGTTAGAAATCGGGAATGTGATAAGGAAACAGAGAATTTAGGTACTGGTAGGATACCTGCTGTCTCAGAATTTTCTGGAGAAGCCAGCTCTTCATCTTTTCTTTAGGATTTTAAAATCCTCATAAAAATGCTATGGACCTACAGAGAATAGTGTATTTGGGCTCAGGAACCCAACAGAACCATGGACTTGAAAATAGTTGTGATTTCTTGCCATGAATTGCTTCTGTTTCTCCCATTGTCTTTCTTCCTCTCTTGCAGTAACTGGTTTTGTCTCCTTCTTAGTCTACATAGAGGAACATGCCACCAGCTGGACCAAAGTTTTGTATGTGAAAGTTTAAGTGACAGTAAAAAGATCCATCCCTCTTCCAAAGCCTGAAGTCAAAATTTCTGAGGGGATGAGGTTGATCAGCCTAAATTGGGATGGTGGTTTCTGAATTGATAGCTTGTGGCTAGGGAGACAAGGTAACACTGCACAAACTATGTGGCTTGATGTTTAGATAATGGGAAAGCAAGATCTAGAAAAGCAGGGCCAGTGGTGGGATCGACGATATGAGAGTTCAGTGTGGTCAGTCCTCCTTGTCCTCTTCTTGGGCCATTGACAAAAAGATGGAGTGGTCTGCCCAAGCACTCATCCTAGGAAGTGAGAATTGATTTCTCGCTTAGCCGTTCCTTCGCCTCCCTAGAAAAGCCTTCCTTTGAACTCTTTGTTTCTCTTTACCTGTCTCCAGCCTATGCAGACAAAGAAGTCTTGCAATAAGGCTCCCAAGTGAAAGGTGCTGTCCTGTTTTACAACACCGTTAGGTCAGTATTCAGAACATTTTGGTCCTTTGCCATCCAAGAGCAAGTACATGGAGGTGTCTTGAGGAGTTAAGCACCAGCTTGTGGAGATAGTGAGGTGTATTCTAGAACCCAAACTGCTGTCAGGGAACATAGGGATTTTGTTATTTCCATCTTAGCGGCTTTCTCTTCATTGGTCTTGTCATATGAATTTCAGAGGGAGAGAGTGTTTCCCTGATTGACACCTCAGAAATACTCTTTGTGGCAAAATCACAAATATTTCCAGCTCTTGCTGGGCATGGAGACGGCCGAGCTGCCAGAGACATTCTATCGGTGTCACTTGAGACAGTGTGTGAGGTCAGGCAGGGGTGAATGCTGCTGGTTGGACACAAAGGTTGAGCATTATCTGCTCTGCAGGGAGGCACATCACACTCAGCCTGCTCAGGAGGGAGACTGACACATGTGGGTCATTGCACGGAGTCTTTTCTCCCTGGCAGAGCAAAGTAGGCCTGACATTCCCAGAAGAAAATGACACTGAAAGCAGGCAGACAAAGGCCAGGCAAGCATTACCAAGGCTTTCTGGAAGGCACTTTCTTCGTGGACTCATGCCAATCATTACTTTACTTACCTTAGCTAATTCATTTCTAGTTTTTGTTCCTTAATAAAAGAAAGGCAACTCTCATTTATTGAATTATTTGTGGGCTAGGATTGGTAGTGTGGGAGAGATGGCTAGGCCAAGCTCATGAAAACCAAGTGTGCAATTTCCAGGAATGCTGCAAGATGACTGTTAAATGCAAGCTATTATTAAAAATTAAATTATACTAACATATAATTAAACTGTGTTAGAACAGAGGTAATACTCAAAACTCATCGCATTCTGATTATTTTACTACATTTTTCTGTTATGCTTATGAAGTTATTTGTATCTACTGCATCTATGTGATGGAAATATTGTAAAATAACTTGCTACTGTGCATCTCTGTGAAAACTGGCCATGGTGGGAAAAACTAGCAAATGTTACAACTCAAGGCTTGCTTTTTCAATTTTGTTCATTGTTCAAACTAAGGACAACAACAGAGAAAATGTTAATAATACAGATTAGATTAAAAATGTATGTTTGTAGCTAATACACTATCAGCTACAAACATTTTAGAAAATATTCTTATAGTATTTAAAACAATTACTAGATTTGGCAAAGAAGTCATAGCTGTTCATGTCATTGACCCATGACTGAAATTCTGATAAACATCTCACATTTATCACCCCCCCCTTTTTTTTTTGTTTTTTCCGGTGCTGGGGATCAAACCCGGGACCCTGCACATGCAAGACAAAAGCTCCACCACTGAGCCACATCCCCAACCCTTCACTTTCATCTTTTGAATATTAACAGAAATACCAAACAACATATCTGTGTCACAGCTATACTTATTCGTCAGTGGTGGCCATAGGTTGGCTGTGGATACAAGAGTTCAGTAAAAATAAGTGAAAG